>RQWE01000010.1:1305-88035 GCA_004028395.1 Leptographium galeiforme
CCCCCCCTGCCCGCGCTGGCAGGCTGTCCGCGTCGCCATCGCGATCCGCCGCCATGCCACGCTCCAGCTTCTCGGAAAATCCCCTGCTGCGGGTGTCGCGGCCAGTCTCTGCGTGTTCGCGTTGTGAGTCGCGCAAAACGGTCCTAGTGTTCCCCCTATTTTGCTGACCGAGGGGACCTCTCGTTTCCCATCTCCTAGGTCGTGCCGCCAAAGTCAAGGTACGCCATCGCCACTGCTCGGCCAGCTCGATTCGTCCTGTGTTTCCCCGACTGACTTCCCTTCCCTCCCAGTGCGATGGAAAACTGCCGGCCTGCACAGCCTGCGAAAAGGCCGGCCGCGAGGCCGACTGCTCGGCTGCCAACGACCAGTTCGCCCGCGGCAAGGAACGCAGCTATGTTGCCGCGCTCGAGCTGCGCGTCGAGAAGCTCGAACGCCGTCTCGCCTTTGCCCGCTCGCGCACCGCCTCGCTCGCCCTGCCCGGCAGCGACCCCGTCATGATGCCCTTTGCCGATCGCAAGGACTCGCTGGCCGTCATCCGCGCCGCCATCCACCGCAAGGCCGAACGGAAGCGCGAGAACTCGGACGTGAACTCGCTGGTGTCTGATTTTGGTTATCTGTAAGCACTTTCTCGTTTGCGTCTTTTGCGTGTTCTGCCTCCTTTGTCTCTTTCCCCCTCCTAACCCTCCCCAGATCTGTCAATGCCACAACACGCGACTTTGAACCGTCCCTCAGCAACCTCACCTTTGCCCGCCTCGTCTTTGCCGCCACCGCCAACGACCCGCTGCCCGATGGCGCCCTGCTCTCGTCCAAGACCCCCCCGCGCCAGACCGCCTACGACCTGGTGCAGCACTACCTCCGCCACGTCCACGCCATCCTGCCCTTTTTCGCCGAGACCACCATCCTCGCCCACCTCGAGGAGCTCTACCACCAGCTCCCAGGCCCTGGCCAGGTCCCCTTCCGCCCCAATCTGCGCGACGCCGATTACTGGATGGTCTACATGGTCCTGGCCATTGGCTCTGCCCTACAGAGCGGCAGCCGCCACGACAGCTTCTACACCAATGGCGTGCAGCTGGCTGCCCAGGCCATGCGCTACGCCGACGGCGCTCTGGCGCCCGGCCGCAGCAGCCAGGTCCAGTCGCTGCTGCTGTTGACCATGTACTCGATGCTGGACCCTACGCACTTTGACAGCTGGCACCTGATTGGCATCACCTGCCGCGCCATTGTCGACCTGGGCCTGCACCAGGACCCGCCCCAGGCCCAGAACATGGACGCTGCCGCCCTGGACACCCGACGCTGTACCTTTTACTGCGCCTACGCGCTGGACCGCGCCATCAGCATGGTCCACGCTCGCGCCTTTTCCTTTACCGACGACGGCATCAACGTGGCATTTCCCTCCATGGCTGGCCGCCGCTATGGCCGTCCGCCCCTGAACGCACCGCCGTCTGAGTCGGGGTCCACCTCCGGGTCCGGGCTCCGACTACCGCCACAGTCTGCGATCCCGGCGCCGCCGGTGTCTCCCCTGTCGATGGGGCCGACGGCCAGCCCGGCGCTGCTGCTCTTCCAGCTGCGGCGGGCGCAGTCACACTGGTACCAGGTGCTGTACCAGGCCGACCCGACGGAGCCGCTGGCCGACCCGACGGCGTTTGTGTGGCGCATGTGCGAGGACATGCGGGAGTGGGCGCACGCGCTGCCGGCCAGCCTGCCGGCGGAGATCCGGGAGACGTTTGAGCTGGAGCTACAGTACAGCTACGTGTACTGCATCGCGCCGAGTGCGCGGGCGCCGCTGGTGACGGCGTACGGGCGGATGCTCATCTTTGAGCATGTGATTGCCTACGTCGACCGCATCATGCCGGAGCCGGCAAACGTGCTGCAGAACGCGGCCTGGCAGACGTACCATGACGCGCTGCGCGTGTTCTTCATGGGCAGCCAGTTCGTGGCGGTGCTGCGCGACGCCTCGGCAGCTGACGCCATTCTGACGGGCGGCGGGTCGGTGCCGGTGCCGCTGGCACGGCCGGGCGAGGCGCCGCCGCCGCCGATGCCGAACACGGCACTGCGGCCAGGACCCGGCATCGGGGCGGGCAAGTCCAACACGGAGCGGGCCATTTCGTGCATCGACCGGGTTGGCTGGATCCTCAGCGGCTTCGGCAATCGCTGGGCCGATGCGGAGCAGCTGGCGACGGGCTTCAAGGCCATCAGCCGGGCGGTGCTGGACGACCTCTGGTCGCGACAGGTGACGGCCAAGCCGAGCCCGCCCATGACCGCGGGGCCGGTGGGGCCGGTGGGGTCTCTGCATGGCTACGCCGGGCCACCACACCTGCAGCCGCACGGCATGGGCGGCATGCCGATGATGGGAATGCCAGTGCCGCCGCACATGCAGTTCCAGCCACAGCAGTTGCGCCAGCCGCCACAGGCCCGGAAGATGCCGACGCAGTACACCGCGCTGCCGCCATCGACGCGCTAGCATTTCTGAAACGGTTTTTTTTTTAACCTCCTTTTTCCTTTTTCCTCTTTTCGTTTCTGACTTGTTTTTCCCTTTCCCTTTCGCTTATCGCCCCTGCGCCCCATTTCCGCCATAATTCCCCGGTTTTCTCTTTTTTTTTTCCATATTTTACCCCACTTCCCCGGTCCCCTTTTTATCTCTCGTATGGTTTCCCCGTTTTTATGACCTCATCAGTTTTGGATACGATAAGACACGACAGGCAGCTTTCGGCCGGAGAAAGCATTGGATGGGTTTTGCATAGAGCATTTAATAGGGCGGCGTCTTTCGCGGGGACAGATGGCCGCACATGCAGCAAGGGCCGGGCATTTTCGTAAGGGGTCTGGTTAGGCAGTGTCAGACGGCAATCAAATCTGTGTTTGTCCATGATCGACGAGCCGGCTTGGCATGAATTTTTGAAAGGGCTAGCCCGCTCTGTGGGGTGCTTAGTGTTGCGCGCACGGCGATTTGCGCACGACGCAACAGGCGGGTGTCGGAACCGCCCAGAGATTAGTCGGGATAGACGCAGAGGGCCATGCGGTGGCCCTTGTGGCCAACATGGCGGATCAAGAAGTCTACCCAAACGACCTCATCCGAGTATTCGCCCGGCCGCCCAGGAGGTCCCGGGGCACAGGGAACAGTCGGCGTGACGCGGGCGATGTAGTAGCGCACGGCCGTGAGAGGCAGCAGCATGGAGAGCTGGCCGATGTCGCCCATGTTGTCCTGGAGGAAGTATTCAATGGACTGACAGATGTTGGCGGTGATCTCGGCGGTGGTCTCGGCGACGGAGCGGGGGGTTCGGGAAGAAGGGGGAGGAGGGTGGGGAGAAGAAGATGAGGGAGAGGGAGAGGGAGAAAACGGGGAGGGAGAAGAGGGAAGAGAGCGGTCCGTCAGCTCGGCGATGCGACTTTGCAGGTTCGTGGTCTCAATGTGCACGACCAGCTGGATGAGCCAGTAGAGGATGAGCGACTGGCCGACAAAGAAGGCGGGAAAGTGGTAGGCGACAGGAAAGGGGCGGGCTCGGCCACCTCTGTCCGGGCGGTCAAAGGAGGGCGGATGGGGCAGCCGTGACAGCTGGGGCCAGTAGAGGGGGCCGGCGACGAGGCTGGAGAGGGCGCTGTGCCAGCGCTGCAGGCCAGTTTCGATGACGGCGTAGCGGGCGACGATGGCGGCGTAGGCGGCGGCGCGGTCGGCCGGCGAAAGCGGACAATCGTCGGCGGCGAGCTGGTCGGTGCGCTGGATCAGGTCGGGGACAGCGTACATCTGGTCGATGAACCAGTCGTGGGGTTCCTTGGCGGAGGTGCCCCAGGGGTCCTGGAGCCAGTCGGGGCGGTCAAAGAAGTAGCGACGGCGATTGGTGAGGGCGTAGACGAACTGGGTGGTCAGCACTCGGGGTCGAGGGTCTAGGTTTTTTTTTTTGATTGATTCCCAGAGGCACTTACGGTCTGCGCCCGCAAAAAGACAAAGAGGGCGTGCGGCAGCGGCTCGACGTGGGCGGCCGGTCCTCGGGCGCGGAGCAGGGCCAGGGCGCCCTCGTGGTGGGCGATAAAGGCGCCCGACTGCAGGCCCGGGCACTCGGACAGCTCAAAGACGGAGAGGGCGATGCTGGCGGCCAGCGTGGAGTCGGCGGCGCGGCTGGCGGGGTCGGCGAGGGCGCGGCGGACGAGGAGCAGGGCGCGGGTGTACATGGCCTGGCTGTTGCGGACGAGGACGGCGCCGCCGTCGCCGGCGCGGCGGCCGACCCGCGCGAGACAGAGGGCGACCATGGCGGCCTCGAGGGCGGGGCCGCCGGGGCCGTCGAGTGGCGTGGCCGGCAGGTGCGTCATCCAGTTGCGGCGCGGACGACGGCCGTGGCCGGGAGCTGCTCGGAGCTCAATGGGGAGGTGGATGTCGAGAAAGGCGGAAAAGAGCTGCTGGCGCCAGGCCGAGGGGGAGGCGAGGGCGGGCACGGCGACGGTGAGGTCGGGAGGAGGGGCCGTGGGGAACCAAAGGGCCGAGACGGCGGCCGAGGTCGGCTCCGACTGGGTGGTCCCCGGCAGCACGCCCGGCGAGGTGCGCGGCCGTCGTCGCCACCGGCCCTGGGTGGTGACGGGTCCGTGGTCCTGCGTCTCGGCAGGCTCGGTAAGCACCACGTCCGAGGACAGCACAAAGGCCAGGGGCCGGCGGTAGCCGGTGCACAGGCGGTTGGCCTTGCCACAATTGGCGCAGGTGGGCTGCCCACCATCGCACTGGGCCGGACGTGGTCAGCAGGTTGCGAGAGATGACGATGCCAAGAGAAAAAAAAAAACACACCTTGACCTTGCGCTGGATGCACGTGGTGCAGCCCTTGGAGCGGCCCGGCACACCGACCATCTTGGCAGTTCCTGGGAGAGGCGGTGTGCGGGTACAATGACCAAGGGTCAAAAGGACCGTCCTTGGAGGGAAAAGGTAGAGCAGCAGGCAACTGGCGAGAGGCAACAGGCAGGAGGCCGTGAGAGGCGAGAGGCGATAGGTGAGCACAAGACAGTGGGCAGCGGGCAGCGGTACGTCAGGTGCGCTCTGGGGGCACGGCAACTCGGCCGTCAAATATCTAGCATGGCGAGAGGCTGAGCGTGTCAATATGGGTGCTGGTACGGAGCGACTGGTAACAAGTAAGACGAGTACGAGCAATTGGATGCCCGGCAGTCAGCGCTAGCTACATGGAGAGTAGTGCTGACTAAAGTCTGTGACCGGACGACGTACGTCGCACGCGTGGACGGTAGAGTGGGGACACGGACGAGGGGCACAGAGGCGCTGGCGCGGGAAACGGCAGGTTAATAATATTGCAGCTGAAGACGGCCTGACAGTCGATGGGTACATAGGGAGAAGCAGTCGTGATAAAAAAACGTCGTTACATGCACGCCTCGCTCGCCCGCAGACTGCCGACGACGGTCAGGGACAGGATGGGCGAAATGAGGTAAGAGATCTGGGCGAGGTTAGTCGGGAGAAAAGAGGAAGAGGAAGAGGAAAAAAAAAAAACGGGAAAACCGAAAAGAGGAAAAAAAGAAAAAAAGAAAAACGGGAAAAACGAAAAGAGGAAAGAAAAAAAAAAGGAAAAACGGGAAAAACGAAAAGAGGAAAAAAAAAAAAAAAAAAATTAACCCACCGTCAGCAGCTTCGCAATAATCGTCTCGTCGGCAGCGTCGCCGTCGCTGACCTGCACGAGCGTGATGAGCTTCATGGCGGGCGGGCCCGTGGGCATGAGCATGAGCGTGAACCACAGCATGGGGTCGTCGCCGAGCAGGGCGGTGCGCGAGGCCAGCGCGTAGACGGCGGCAATGGACACGAGGGACCAGACGACGAAGCGGACGAGCAGGACAAAGGCGACGGCGCCGCGGGGGAGAGGGGGCGGCGCCGCGGCGGTGTCGCTCGCCGACGAGGCGGTGCGACTGCGACGACCCTGGACGGCGGCCGCGTAGAGGGACACGCCGGCGACGACGACGGGCAGCGGCACAAAGAGGCCGCCAATGTCGTCGAGCGAGGCCGTCAGCCAGGCGGTAAAGAGGCCGCCGGGCGCAAAAAAGGCGCGGTGCAGCGCGGGCGTGAGGCCGACGACGGCGCCGGCGAGGGCGCCCAGCAGCGGCGCGTTGAAAAAGTCGGCCACGAACAGCAGCCACCAGCGGGCGTCGGGGCCGAGGCGGGCCCAGCGGCGACGGGGCACAATGGAGACGCGGCGGCGGGAGATGGCGACCGGGTGGGAAGCCGAAGCAGAAACGGCGCGGCTGCCCGCGCCGGCAAACGGGTCGACGAACCGGACCACGGACGGGCGCGACCGCAGCAGGGCCGTCGTCTCGTCGGCCGGTTCCTGTGCCGGTTCCGGTGCCGGTTCCGGTGCCGGTTCCGGTGCCGGTTCTTGTGCGGGCAGAGGGGCGTCTGCCGGCGGCGCATACAGCGGATCGCAGGGGGCCGACGGCAGCCGCGCTGGGCGGGTGGTGGACGACGACGCCGAGGAGGCACGGCCGCTCTCGGGGTCCAGGGTGCTCTCCGTGTCGTCGTTGTCGTCGTCGCCGTCGTCGTCGGCCACCTTGCCGTCCTCGTCCGCGCTGTCCTCGTCGCTGGCGTCGGGCGCGTGTTCCGAGTCGATCAGCCGCGGGCCGACGGCAAAGGTCAGACAGCTGCTGACGGTCGAGAAGACGAGAAAGTACGACTTGGCCCGCTCCATGGCCGCCCGCGTCGTCTCGTCCGCGCCCACCAGCGCCGCCAGGATGCCCGTCTGCTCGAGCGCCGCCACCAGCAGGAGCGGGTAGCTGGTCGTGTTGTTGAACATGATGGCCACCGTCGTCCAGTCGGGCAGGCCCAGGGCCCAGCGGCCGGCCTGGCCCAGGCCAAACGAGACGGCGTGCGCCACCAGCGCCCACGCCAGCACGATCCCGTACCGGTACAGCGACCCCGCGTGCAGCTCCGACCCGATCTTGGTGAAGAGCAGCGCCGGCAGAAACATGCGCACGCACACCTTGGAGATGGCCCGCGTCGTCGTCCCGTTGAGCAGGCCCAGCCGCGCCGCCACCGCCCCGTACGAGATCACCAGCAGCACCGACAGGCTGGCCTGGATGGCCGCCACAAACGACTGCACGAGACCAGACGACATGGTGGCAAAGCGCTTTCGGGGCTTTGAGGCTTCGCGGCTTCGGGGCTTTGACGATGGAGTCGTGTCGGCTGTACAGAGCACGTCGTAAATGACCGGCACGTCACCAAAATGGATCCGAAATGGGATCTCGCCGCCATGGCTGGGGCTTATCTTGTGGGGTTTTGTGGGGACCTGTAAATCGCGCGGTCGCGAAGGCGCTACTACGACGTAACGGCGTCAATGACGAGCTCGGATGTTACAATGGCTTCGTTTCTGTTCGACCCTGTCAATCCCATTCGACCTGTTCTACCCTGTTCGACCTAGTTCGACCTCGATCCCGTCCCATGCTCTCTTGTACCTTTCCGTCTCATGTCTCGTCAGCCCGTCCGCAGACTGCCAATTCCTGCTTCCATCTCAGTGGTCCAAGCTTTGTCGCACGGCCGCCGGCAACCGCGCCGGAATATCCTCATTGTCCGACGACGAGTCTGAAAGCGGCGCCGGATACGCCGTGATCAACGACACCGCCGCCTCCACCTGCTTCGACGGCGTCGGTGCCGCAGCTGCTGTCGTCGTCGCTCCGCGGCTGTTAGCCCGATCAGCGGACTCCGCCAGCCGTGCCCGTTTCGCCCCATTGCCGTCCTCCTGCTCCGCCACTCGCTTGCCGCTGTTCCGTGGCGGTGGCGACGGCCGCCGCGTCTGCGCTGCCGGACTCGCCTGCCGGCTGCCGCCGCTGCCGCTGCCTTCTGCGGCGGCCGCCCGCTCTGCCTCGATCAACGCCCGTGTTCGCCGTTCGCGCAGCCGCACGCCGTACTTCTTGCGCACGCCAGACTGCCGCGTCGTCATCGTGTTGCGCATCGCGTCCAGCCGCGCCCGCCGCTCCGCCATGTCGGGAATCTTGTCCGCCTCGCGCATCCGCTCCTGGTACAGCGCCTCCACGTCGTGCAGCTCCGCCTCCAGCTCGGCTCGCTGCTCCGGCGTCAAGTGTGCGTACGGATCCACGCCCCGCCCCGCCTTCTTCCCCGACGCCGGCGATGAGTGCTGTCCCCGTGATGGCGTCAATGCCTCCTGGCTCGACCTGACCGACTTGGGCGTCGACTCCGCCGCGCCCGCCTGCTGTTCCTTGGACGCCGACGACAAAAAGTCGCCGCATACCTTGTTCATTTTGTGCTTAAACCGTCAGGCTTGCTCAGGATCGTGCGAGAGTGCGTGACTCACATATTGGCCGCCCAGCGTGGTTGAGAAGCCCTGGCCGCAATACTCGCAGTTGCATTTAAACCCGACATGAAGCTTGGTCGGCACTTTTTTGCAGATTTCCTTGCGCATGTGCTGCGGCATGTCAGTAAACAAAAGGAAAGCTCGAGCAAGACAGGTCACGCACGTAGAGGAACGGCTCCTCGTATTGGAACAACCGGTTGCACACGTCGCACTGCCATCGTGGTTGCGCCTGCGGCGGCTGTGGCTGCGCCTGCGGCTGCGGCTGCGACTGCGGCTGCGACTGCGGTTGTGTCTGCGGCCGTGGGGGGGCCGCCGCCGGGGTCAGATATGCCGGGGGCGGCTGGTGCTGCGGGATGACCTTTTCTTGGCCGGCCGTCGGGCCCTCCTCGACAACGTCCTCGAGCTCGAACCCGAGCCGCTGCGCACGTGCTAGCGCGTTGATAAGTCGCTTGGGCTGGATCGTGCTGAGCCGCTTCTCCAGAGCCAAGTCGAGGAACTGGTCGCTGGCCTTGGCTAGGATCTGGGATGCCAGCTGGTCCAGGTCTGTCGGCGTCAAGTGGCCGACCAGCTCCTCCTTGCCGACATCAACCAGGTCGCGCCCAAAGTCATGAAAGGACTTCTTGATCGAAGCGGGGTGCATGTGCCGCACAATCGCGTTGATCTACACGAGAGCGTCAGCCTCGACCAAGCACGGTTGCGGCCACGTCACTCACCACAAACGCCTCGTGGAACGCGCTGCCCAAAAGGCACTTTTCCCAGTTGGCCCGCACCGCCTGCCGCACGCCCTCGGGCAAGCTCTGCCGGATCGCGTACGTCGTGCGGAGGTAGTCGTCGTGCTCCTTGGGGTGAGTCCGGAAGCCGGCCCGATTTGGCGAAGGGTACGACTCGGGGTTCGGGGGCGGAGGAGCGGCCGGAGCACCCATGTGTCGGGCAGCCGGGTAAGACGGCTGCATGGGCGGCTGGGAATGGGAAGGGTGAGGCTGCTGGGAAGGGCGATGCTGCTGGGAAGGGCGATGCTGCTGGTACGGCTGATATGGCGGGGGGGGTTGAGCAGGTTCTGAGGAGCGGCCGGGCTGGGCGAGGTGGGCGAGGTGAGACAGCGGTGGGATATGTCCGCTCGGTGCCGGTGCTGGCGGTGCTGCGTTCCACCTCCTCTGATCGCGATGCGTGTCGTAGGGTATGTGGCTAAAGACCGCTTGCTGCTGGGACGGAGCAGGGCGGTTCGGCATGGTCTGTGGTGGCCTCTGGGTCGGGAGAATCTGACTGGGCAGGGGCATCGGCGCGGCCGCGGTTGTCTGTGGCGGCGCCTGCGGAGACGTTCTTGACGACGGACCAGAAGCATCCGTTTCGCCTGCTTGACGGGGCACGTTCTGCCCCGACATGGTGGCCGTCGTGGTGCAGGCCAAGAAAGACAAGAAAGGGAAAAGTGCAGCGCGCAAGACGCGTCTCGCGGACGAAACGTGGAACGTGGCGCGAAAGCCAAGAAAAGGACCAAGCTTGGAGATGAGAACAGGATCGCAGACGAAGAAAAATGCACAGTTGTAGTGAGAAACAGCAACGTTTGGGATTCACCGCGATTTGCGTATTCGCCACTATTTGGGAAATGCTCGTGCAACCAACAGGAAGTCGCGACGCAACAGGAAAAGGGCTATCGGGCGGGGCTGCTAAAGAAAGGACGTTTAACAATATTAACTGAAGCGGCGCTGGGCCAGGCTTAAAGTAGACGAGCAGACACAAAGACCACAACTTCGTATTAAAAGACATGCAAATTTCTAATGCGCTAGCCACCAAGCTAGGCGTCCAGCGCCTGCGCACGCGTCTGCCATTGGCTGCGAGGCCTTCTAGTGCGTCCAATCTAGCGTGGCGTATTGTGCCCGGACGTGTGTGATAGTAACTAATATTAAATGCATGATACGTCGTAATAGCGCTGCGATACACGCCGATACATACCAAACAGCCCACTAGCCTAATAGCACCTACAGAGTACTAGCCTACAGTACTAGCCTACTAGCCCACTAGCCATCTAGCCTACTCCGTATCCGTACTACACCCGCTCACCAATACACGCCAACAATAGCCGCTCATAATCACCACTCGTTTCGCCCTTGATCCGTCCCGCCAGGTTGTGCCGATACCGCTTTTCGTACGCTCCCCGCACGTTGGCCATGTTGCTGCGATCCCAGTGGCAGCGCACCACCCGCGACACCAGCAGCAGATCGCGCGTGCCCATGCCGCTCATCGCGTCCTCCAGCAGCGTTGCCTGGTGCATGTACCGGTCCATGGCGTGCCGCAGCTGGAACAGCAGCGCGCTCTCCATGTGGCCCGAGAACTCGCGCCGCACCACGTCTTCCAGCGGCCGCGCGTACCGTTGCTGGTACGCAAACGCAATCGCCCGGATCTGATCGTCGTTGCGCGTCGTCAGGACGCTGCACACGGCGATCTCGTCCGTGCCCACCTTGCCCTCCGTCGCCTGGTACAGCGTCTGCACGTCTCGATCCACCTCCGCCTGGTTGACCGGCACCGCATCCTCCTGCCGCGTCGCCTGCAGCACCAGCATAAAGTGCCGCTCCGTCTTCATGCTCAGATCGCCCCGCACCGCGTCCTCCAGCGACCGCCGGAACGCCTGCTGGTACGCGCTCTTGATCGCCCGCATGTCCGCGTTGGACCGTCCCAGCAGCACGTCGTTGAGCACCGCCTCCTTCGTGCCCGGCCCCGACATGGCCTCGTGCAGCATGTGCACGTCGTGCAGCAGCGGGCCCCGCGCCAGCGCCACCAGCCCCGCCTCCAGCCAGCTGCTCGTTTCCGACTTGATGTCCGCCACCAGGTCCCGCCGGTGCTGTCGCTGGTACCCAGTCCGCACCGCCTCAATCTGCAGCGGGTCCTTGCTCGACAGCACCCGGATCAGCGCCTTCTCGTCCGTGCCGAACCCCTTCATCGCCTGTCGCAGCGCGTGCACGTCTGCTTCCGGGTTCCAATTGATAATCTGCGGCGCCCCGTACCCCAGCGACGGCGGCGTCGGCGGCACATTCATCCCGTAGCCCCCACCACCTCCGTATGGCGCCCCGTACCCCTGTGGCTGGCCATATCCGCCCGGGGCTCCTCCCCCTTGCCCATACCCCGGGCCCGCCTGGTTGTACTGGCCGGGCGGCGCTCCGTATGGTGCCTGCTGTGGCGGGGCGTAGCCGCCCTGCGCAGGGGGGTACTGGCCCGGCGGCGGCGGCTGCTGGTAGCCCTGTGGCTGCTGGTAGTTCTGCGGGGGCGGCTGCTGATAGCCTTGCGGGGGCGGCGGTTGATATCCCTGTGGAGGTGGCGGCTGATACCCTTGTGCAGGTGGCTGCTGGTATCCCTGTGAAGGCGGTTGCTGATAGCCCTGCGGAGGTTGCTGCTGATAGTATCCACCACCTTGGGGCGCTTCTGCACGTCGCAAAAAGAGTCAGTATATCGCTCAGCGTCGCAACCAGCTGCACCGAGCGCCTGTCCAGGGGGCCGGACAGGGGGGTAGCGGGAGAGGGGTGTGCACGCACGGCCGTATGGCTGCTGGTAGTAAGACATCCCGGTTGATTTCAAAGGCAGGCGACGATGGCAAGAGACGTGAATTGATGGCCGATAACCGAGTCGAGTGTTATTTTCGTTCGTGGTAATGTGCGATAAAGCGGGGTAATACGAGTGCTCGTACGGAGTACAGCTTGCTGGAGTAGAAACGCGCCACGACGGGGTGATTGGCGGCTTTAAGTATCTTGCGAGTAATGGCAGTCGAGTAGGCTCAGAGCTCGGCTTGTGTAGGAAGGAAAACCCCAGAAATGTTAGAACCGTTCGTCCTGAGTCAGGCCGTGTTCATATATGTTGGAGGGAGCCTGGCAAGAGTGGCTCAGATGATCTAGCATGCTTGGCAAAGCGTCACCGCGTGTGGCTGTGCCGGTCTTGGAAACGTTTTCGTGCTGGGGAAAGCCCCGAGCTCAAATTTATCTGACTAAGCAATGGCGTCCTTTTATTACTAAGGGATTCAAAGTTCAATACGCTATTCGCGCAAATCGTATCTCTGGAAATGTGCCCCCTTCCGGAAGTCCAACGGCCAATGTGCTTTGACTTTTGGATCAAGCGTGAATGCGAAAAAAGAAAAAAAAGTAAGTCGCAGCGACGGGTCTTGGTCCTGTGCAGGCGGTCAAGGTGAGCAGAAAACGGTAACGTTGTTTTGAAACGGTAACGTGTACGAGTACAAGTATTCAGTGTGGCTGATCGGGCAAATCATACTGTACGAAGCAAGGACCAACAAATCGAAAACTGTACTGCTACATTCTGGGCTCACACACAGTAGCCAAGACCTTCTCAATAAAGGCCTGATTTCCGGGAATCTAATAAAGCGCATAAAGCCTGGAGGTGTATTAAGATCGATTTTAACAAATTGAAGTAGAGTATGTAGTAGCATTGCACGATTAATATCATCCCGTAAACCTGCACACATTTTTGGCGCTCACGTGTTCCACGTGACCAACCTTGCAGCGATATTCAACTTGAATTTTTTATTTACATCGCCTCTTAGCCAAAAAAGTGTCCAAGTTTACGGGTTGTGGGGGAAGGAGAGCGCGGAGACCGCCCACGCGGCATTCTGGGCGGCGTCGTTTGCGGCGATTAGGGGCATGCAGCATGCACAGCCTCGCCCAGCTACGAGAACTTTAGTTATGCGAGTCCAATCACTTATTACTCGTGCCACGCCCCAACTTTAGATGGTCCAAACTTTAGTTGGTGAGCATATGCGAGTCCAATTAAAGTTGGGGCGTGGCACGAGTAGTCCGTTAGTCGAGTCCAAAAAGTGGGGGCGAGGCACGAGTAACAAAATTAAAACTTCCGTTAGGAAAACAATACAGAGTACTCGTGCCAAGCCCAACTATGGTTTAACTTGTGGCACGAGTATAAGATGCAGCTCTTCCGTATCCGACACTAGAGACATATCTGTAACAGACTCAACTCTTTGTATGTTTTTGCTATGGGCTTTAACACAGACTCCTACATCGCCATTTTCGGCGTCCTTGTAGCCCTACCACCCACCCTACTTGCCAATTGGACTTGCGTCAAAGGCCCGTCTCGTAGCCGGTTGACATGCTTGTAAAAGACGGCGCATCTCGATTTGCTTATCGCCACCTCACACCTCGCTCGGCGCCTGAATTGGACGTCCCGTTGGAACTCAGGTCGCTTGGTCAAGAAAGGCCTTTCAATGAGTCTCCTGCGCACCCTCAGGGCAATGTCACTTTCATTCTAAATTACTCGCCCACATGGGAGGTTACCATGCGTCCAGAAATGCAGAGAGAGGGCTCTTATTAAAATATAAGTTAAAGATGCGAAAAGCGAGGGCGTCCTCTAGCGTCCTCTAGCACGACCCTTGGTTGCAGTCCAGAACGGTACACTCCGAGCCACGCTAGGAGCACTTGGGACTACTTCCCGCATTCGTATTAGCTTTGCGGCTTCCACAGGCCGTCCATAGCGTGGCTGAACGGTACCGTTACTCCCTATCGCCGGCTGCCCTCGATGAGCCATACTGGAAGGTCCATAGCAGTAATCGTAGGAGATGGTCCAAATTGCACTGCAATAGTAGATGATTGGTGATCGCCGGGCGTTGTGAGCAGCCCAGCGCCATCGCTGCGTCTAGAGATGTATTGGTGCCTGATACGCTAGGTATGTATCTACAGCTCCTTGTACGGAGTAAGCCTCGCAGCTCATGGGTACGTGTGGCTGCGCAGGTGGCCCCACTATGACCCACATAAATGGACAGCAGACCAATGGAAATCGCTTCAGCCGCTCACTACCAGCCACGCAGTTTTCTAAGTTTTTGGCATCCGCGCCATTTCCAGCATCCCAGCGCATGTCTCAGCTGGACACCAACCTCCCGCCATTCGATTTTTCGCGTCGTCGACGTGAATAAAAGGGATCGCCCAGTACTCCATATGCGATGGATCTACTGCAACCACTCCCATCTAGGTTTGTTCGCTCAAGCATACTTCAACAGAACTCCATCAACTCTCCACCTCATCTCTCTCGCTCCTCCACATCTCTACACTTCCACACAACCACCACATCTCCGTCTGCTCTCTGCCCAAGATGCAGTCGCATCGTCTGTCGTCAGCCCTGGCTGTAGTCGCAGCCCTGTGCTCTGTCGTGCACTCTCTTCCCCTCGAACAACATGCTCCTCGGGCCGCGGCCATCGCCCCTCGGGCTACCTATTCCGTCGTCAACGTGGACGGCAGCGGCGGCGACAGCACCACCTCAACGGTCGAGACCACGGTCACCTCGACGGCCTCGGCGGCCCTGACGACGACCGTTGTGCAGTCGTCGGTCGTGACGGAGCAGCACACCAACACAGTCGTCGTCACAGCCACACCGGCGACCAAATCCGTGTACGTGACCGAGGTGTCCGTGGTCGACGTTGAGAGCGCGACGACGGTGACGACGACAGCCTCGGGCGTGCCGACGACGGTGGTGACAACGGTGTCGACAACGGCCACACCAGCGGCAAACGCGACGACGGTGACGGTGTCGTACCCGTTGTCTGTGTCCTCCACATCTGCGCCATCGAATGCATCCTCGACGGCCTCAACACGCTCGACATCCTCCCTCTCCGGGTACTCTACACCCCCCTCCTCGCTCTACACCTCCACTGTGACTGCTGTCGCGAGCACTTCCACAGAAACAAACACTGCCAGCTCAAGTACGAAGACGTACGATGAGCCCACATCTTTTGCGGCATGGAACGGCACCACCGGCCGCTTCCGCAGCAAGCAATAAGCCTTGCTGTGTTTCTGCTTCATTTGCATCCCTCGTACAATGGCACAAGTGTGCTATAATGCTTAATATGTACATACATTACATTACGACTACACGACCAACAAGGCTCGGCGCCTGTAAGATAAAAATGGTGTTGGGAAGGGAACCTCGGCAGGATGCGCCGGAAGAATGTACTGGAAGATGGTGGTGCCCGTTACAGCAGGATAATGTAAACAGAGGCACGATAATCGAAAGAAAATCAAAAAGAAATTTGAACAGACTGAAGCTTTGCCAACAGGTCTCGTTTAAAGACCAGTGGAACGGCCTTTAGCGAAAGTCCGGTGTTGTGGGGCCGCAGCTAAGAACCCGGGAAGCCAGCGGTTTCGTTCTCGTATGGTGATCCTTTTGCCCCCATGAGACTAGAACCGGAGTTTTCTTGCCCCGGCAGCCGTGTATATCTTCCATAGGCCACATTCTAGGAGCAGAGAGTCTCCTTGAGGAGAAATGTACAGGAGAGATTCCTTCACACTTATTGTGCCTGCCCTTTGCTTTCTGTCTGGGTCGACCAGTAACACGTACCATGGCCTCCTCCGTGTTGGGCCCTCTGAGTTCAAATACACAAGCAAACCCTGCCCCGGACGACAGCAACAGTACAAGCCAGGGACAGCCCGGGCAGGATGAAGAAAGTGATGTGACGGCAGTTTCTGCCACGCCGCCACAAAACAACGGCGACAAGACACCCGAGACGCAGTACATGACTGGGCTCCCGTTTTACATTCTCTTCAGCACATTGTCGCTCTCAGCCCTGCTGGCTGCCTTGAATGCGTCTATGCTGGGGACCGTGAGTGTTGCCCACACGGTAGGAGACATGTCTGGCTGACTCGAGTGAAGGCAACCCCGTCCATCACCAATGCGTTCCACTCCATCAAAGATGTCGGCTGGTACGGCTCGGCCTACCTGATTTCCAAGTGTGTATTCTCCTGTTCAGGTGCAGCCACAACCCGTCTTAACCGGCCAGCTCCGCCATGATGCCGCTCACGGGCAAAATCTTTGCCATCTTCCGTCTCAAGGTCTGTCATTGTCCTTCTTCCATCGTCTGCACGCGACCACTGACAAGGGGCTAGTACGCCTTCATCGCATTTGTCGCCATCTTCGAGCTCGGAAACCTGCTGGCCGGCGTGGCCGTGTCGTCGTCCATGCTGATCGTCGGCCGGGCCATCTGCGGCATCGGCGGCTCCGGCATCATGACAGGGGCGACGGCCGTGATTACCATGGTGCGGCCGCTGGAGAAGCGTCCGATGCTGGTCGGCGCCATTATGGGCATCGTGGCTCTCGGGCAGGTGGCAGGGCCGTTGCTAGGAGGTGTCCTTGCCGAAGTGAGCTGGCGATGGATATTTTACATGTTTGTTTTCTTTTTCTTTTCTCCCTTGATCATCCCCTGCCTGCAACATACTGACCTAAAAGAAACCTCCCTATTGGCGGCATTGTCATCCTGCTCTTTATCTTTGTGGCCCGCCTGCCGCGACCGCCACGCCGACTCCACCACTCCGGGACTGACTCCGACGACCGTCCGACTCTTGGCGACCAGCTGGCCACCATTGACTTTACCGGCTTTGTCTGTTTCGCAGCGGCCTGCGCGCTGCTGCTCATGGGCCTCGAATGGGGCGGCACCTCCTACCCGTGGTCCTCATCTGTCGTCATCGGACTCATCTGTGGCGGCGCCGCCCTCTTTGTTTTCTGGGCCGTCTGGTCGGCGTGGCAGGGTGACCGTGCACTACTGCCATTCCGGCTGCTCAAACACAACCGCATCAACGTCTTTTGTGGCATCACCTCGCTGTCCCAGTCGGCCAGCGTCTTCATCCTGACATACTATCTACCCATCTGGTTCCAGGGCATCAAGGGGGCCTCACCCATCATGAGTGGCGTCATGCTGCTGCCTACAATCATCTCCCAGCTGTTTGCCTCTCTCGGCTGTGGCTATCTGGGTACGGCATCGATATTCCATGATCCTTGTCCTCGCTAACACTACCAGTGCAGAAAACAGGCTTCTATCTCCCCGAGCTCGTCTTTGGAAACGCCATGGTTGCCCTCGCCTCTGGCCTTTTCACCACATTTACACCTGATACCCCTGCCAGTCACTGGATTGGGTTCCAGATCCTCGGCGGCGTCGGGCGCGGCTTTGTTCTGCAGCTGGTGTGGTCTCTGTCTGCCGTTGGTATTGTGTCTGCTGGCTAACTATGGATACAGCTCGTCACCGTCATACAAGCCAATGTACCGCCGGCCGACATCCCTCTCGGCATCAGCTATGTCATGTTCTGCCAGTACTTCGGAGGTGCCGTCTCCATCTGCGCCGGTCGAACCATCCTCTCGGCTAGCCTTGCAACCACACTGGCCAAATATGCCCCAGATGTCGACGCCCGGACGATCATCAATGCAGGCGTCACAGATCTGCGCACTGCGGTCCCCTCTGACCAGCTACAGGGGGTCCTTCTTGCGTACAATGCGTCTCTCGTGGATGTTTATGTAGGGTTTATGTCTGGCTTTGAGGCAACATGCGCTAACTGGTCTAGTATCTACAACTTGCCTTGTCGGGATGCGCTTTCATATCTTGCTGGTTTCTCGGATGGCGGGACATTCGTAAGAAACAGCCAGTGCAGAAACCCGACGTTGAGGAGGCCGGCGAGAAAGGGAAGACGGGCGAGTCTGCAGGGTGACTGGATTTTGATATCAGTTGGACTCTTTGAAACTTGTATTACAGCATTTTCGGGCGTAGTGTGCAGCGATAATACTTTCAGCTGATGTGGTTGCCTCCTAGGAATACCTCCCGTAGACTCTGCCTGCTTGGCTGATGGCTTGTTGGGTCAGTCTGCACATGAGCTGCTGTCTGCTGTGATGTCATCCTGCCGTATTTGAGGCGCTTTCGGAACCTCCACAAGATTCTCGTCCAGCCACCTACCTCGTGCTCGCCCTCGACAGCCTGTACTATCTCACAGTATCCAAGCTGACAATGAACAGACTCGATCACACGATTGAACTTTAAGCGTTATATTGATCAGGAAACCAGGTGACTGCAGAAGGCTATTTCCCGTCTAGAGACTCCAGAAAGACGCAGAGCCGTTGATAGGAGTATAGCTCTCCCACGAAGAGCTGTTGCCGGTGCCGCTGTAGCCGGCAACCATCGGGAAAACGTACATCGGCCGGGTGAACTCGAGCGCCCCGCTGTCGTCAAAGTGTGACGCAATCATCATGTCCGGGTTGACGCCGTTCTCCACCCAGTCCACGAGATAGCCCAGAGCGTCGTAGATGTCGGCGCCGGGGCCACCGGAGACGTGGTCGACGCCCGGCATCTCAAAGAACTTCATAAAGTCTTCTCGGCCGCCCTCGCCCGTGCCCATGGCGGTCCCGACCCGATTCCAGAGGTCCAGGGCAAAGCCGGGAGCGACAGCCACGTCCTGCAGTCCGCCGGTCATGATAATCTTGCCTCCGAGAAGCTTGAACTTGCTCATGTCGGCGTTGCCGCCGAACTCGAGACTTTCCATCTTGGACGTCTGGCGCAGCAGAGTCGGGTCCGACAGGTTGACGGAGAAGGGGGTGACCGGATCAATCGGGTCAGGCCAAAAGGCAAAGTACGAGAGGAAAGACTCGGCAAATGAATACCACGCAGGCGGCTCTCCCTCGGTGGTGGAAATGTACGTGCCCACCCACGCGTCTTCGGATCCGGGAAGCAGGCCCTCTGGGACCTGCTTGTCGCCCGTGATGGAAGAGATGGGGCCCGAGTAGATTTGCTCTGCCGCCGTCAGGGCCGATGTGCTGATGCAGCTGTCGTTGGACGTCTGGTTGGCGGTGCAGAGCAGCCGCTCCAGATCGGGGTGGCACAGTCTGGGGAGGGAGATGATGCCGTCGGCAATGCCGTCCATGGCGTCACACTCGTCGAGGACGGTGGCATGGATGAGCTCGGCCTCGGCCTCCGTGATGGCGGCCGTGTAGTTGGAATCGAGAAGCGCAGCGCGGGCGGTCCAGGCAATCGAAAAGGTCGTCACGCCCGTCTCGTTGTAGGCAGGCGCAATAGCAAAGACGCCGTTAAAGTCTTCTGGGTAGCGCTGGGCCTCGACGAGCGACTGCCGGCCGCCGGTCGAGCTGCCCAGGTGATACGAGTAGGTCGGCTCCTCCCCGTAGTAGATCTTCAGGACGCTCTTTGACATGACGGCCGTCAAGTGCGTCGCCAGAAAGCCCCAGTCAATGCGCATCTGCAGGTTGTTGTGCAGTGGCGCATAGTTGTTGCTGGAGTCGGGGACGCCTGGGACTGTTAGCTTCTGGATCCAGGGAAACAAGTGGCCCGCCCCGGAACTTACCCATGTTTGTAGTCGACAGGGCACTGCCGTTGACCAAGGCACCGTCGAGGTCAAAGTACGTCGAGTCAAACGGGTTGTATCCGCAGGCGCCGCCGCAGCCGATCTGGACAAACCGGCCGTTCCAGTCTTCCGGCAGCGGAAGCAGCATCCAGGTACTGATGCGGCCACCAATCGTCCCAGACACATTGCAGTAGGACACGGAGTCATCGTCGGACAGCACGTCGACCTCTGTGGACAGGATGATCCACGGCTCGACGTCGGCGACGCCCTGCAGGCCCGTGAGGTTGACGCATGAGGACGCATACGCAGATGTATGTCCCAGAAGCAGGCTGCCTGCTGCAAAGAGCTTTCCTAACCGCCTGGCTGCCATTGTTGCTGAATACCACACTTGTCGGTTACGCTCAGCTGCCCAGCTCGTCTTCGGGGACTGGGCCGGATTGGCCAGCACCACATGGCCTCATATTTATGACGGGAATGGGCCGTCGTGAGTGGACAAACGTGGGGAGACAAGGCATGCTTGTGTGAAAGATACGATGCTCTGCCGAGCTATCTTTCCACCTGATAGCATTGTGCAACAGCAGATATCCTCCCAAGAGTGGGAGCTCTATAGCTATGTACCAATTTGCTAATCTAGCCCCCACTACCTTGCAAAGATCGCCCGTAAGATGCGATTTGCATCTTGCCATCTATGCGAGCTGTGCTGCTTACGCGTTATTCTAGCCGATTATAGCGAATCGATGAGCCTTTTTGCTCAACTACGGGCACTAACCAGCCATCCGTCCAGGCCCTGGGCGCCGTAGCGCCAGGTTTAGGCGATGGAAAAACGGCGGTTATGGCCTAAGCACCGGTGGCAGAAGTGTAAAAAATGATAACGAGGTGGCATATCACAACAGAGCGGCCATGTAGCATCACGGAAATTAAGAGACTCGCCTTTCCAATCATTATCAGTCGGTGAGCTCCAAGACTAGTTTGCAAGCAGCTTGCTAGAATGCAAAGTTATCGATCATCCCAACTCCGACTGTGAACGGACTCCGGATGGAAGAGAGCCGACTTTGTACTTTTCCGTGGGCTTGAGACAGTCGGATAAGTCGGGAAATAGAGACATTCATAAGTAGCCTCGATTGATAACTCCACGCATACGTACTTCTGTCGTTGTGCAACGATGTGTGTTCCATGCTGACATCGAAATCCCAAAAGGCCCGTTGCCCGCACGTGCGAGAAATGCGGAGAAGCCCGCATATGGGAAGCGGAGAAGCCACAGATAGCGGCGGAAGCAATCCGGGACAGTCGGAACCTCGGCCAAGACGATTTTAAGCCAACTGTCGGGTCGCCTGGAATGCAGCCGTTGGGCAAAGAAGGTATCATCGGGCGAGGGGTCTAGCATTGCGCCATGTCCCCATATCCACGCCTTGGCGTTTGCTAACAACACAAGCATAGGTTTGTTATCTTGGCCACGCTTACTTGTTTTCTCGTCTGGTCCGCTCACAGGTCCAGCCGTTTCAAGTGCCGGATCCTACACTTATAATACTAACTCACTCCCACCCTCTGTCGTCGACTGGGATGTGATCTCCCTTGTCGGAAGGCTTCAGATAAAACAATGAACCATTGTCTGTTGTTGGCAACACTGACGGCGCCAAACCGAGGAGAAATCGGTGTATCAAGTAAGCATCAACAGGCTGCTGCGAATAGAGCTCGCCTCGAAGAATGAGACGGAGAGCGAGACATAAAAGTGCTGGTAATACTCTAATAGATTCGAGTGGGCCAGCTAGATGCATTTGTTGGCGTGGCACGAAGTCGGCAAGACATGAGCCAGCCCCGGATAGTCTAGCGACCCCATACGATCAAACGGATGCTTGGAAAAAAAACCCGTGACAGAAGAAATGTGCAAATTGTACATGCCTCCCACTTAGGACACTAGTGGAAGGGATTTTGCAGATGGACACGACAGAGGTGTCGATCGCAAAGAACACATTCGCCAAGAATGCGGACCGATGGCCGTTCGCAGTCTTGAAAGCGCTGGTCCAAAACGGCATTCCGCAGCATGTTTTGGAGTGCAAGACGAAGACCAATAAAGACACAAACATGGTGGTATTAGTGTCAATCTCGTGAAGTGTCCCATGTCGTACCAGACACTGTAGTAGTGGCTCGGATTCGACGTAACAGAGGGCACACAAAGAACAACCACGCCACGAGAGTAGCTAGACTAATACAGAAACTGCGAGCACAGATCTGGGACCAAGGAATAGGCTCATCTGTGAGCTGAAGAGGCCACTATATCGGGCCACACTTGTTGTTCAATATCGTGTTTCAAAACCAAGGACAAAGCCGCACAAAACTGTGCATTTTACCTGTCATACCACCAAGTGAAACGAGCTCGGAAGCTGGCCAAAAGCAATATTCAGTCTCACTCAAGCATGCGCTTCGGCCCCGTCGGCGGCTCCCACTTGGAGTTGTGGGCCTGGCGGTACTCGAGCGTGGCACTCACGGCAGCAAAGGACTGCGACTCGGCAGCATCGGCGAGGGCCGCCTTGGCGGAGGCAGCAGAGCCCCAGAAGAGATCCCAGAGGAAGCGCTCGTTGGGGATATGAGAGGTAGGCAGCGCGCAGGGGTCCTCGCCAAAGAAGACGTCGACGGTGCCGGGATAGGTGGTTCGAAGGGCTTTCTTCGCGAGCTGAGCTTGGCACCGGTAGCTGCCGAAGCGGAACTCGACGACGGCCTTTTCGGGGGTGTGCCAACAGGCGCCGTGGGCGATGATGCGGTCGACCTGGAAGGTGAAGAGGCGCGCAAACAAGGTCAAGAGGGCAGCTGGATTGACCAGGGCGACGGGCCCGTAGATGAGCAGCACGCGCGAGGCCAGGCCGCTCTCGGTGGCGGGGGCGCTCTTGATGCGGTTCTGCACGGCACGCACGGCGTGGTCGGCCACGGTCAAGCCGGCCGTCTGGCACTTTTGCAGCAGCTTCTGTGCGCCAAACGGCTCAAAGAAGATGATCTTGGCCGCACAGTGCTGGTGGCCCGACACCGGGTCCGGCTGGTTGACGTGGGTGGCGTAGACGCGGCCCATGTCGCTAATGTGCTCGAGCAGGCCACGCACGGTCGTGCCGGCCGGCAGGCCCGTCAGAAAGACGGAGCAGTTCTCCTTGTCCGGCACGTCGGCGCTGCAGTTGCGGTCCAGAAACACGTTGCCCTTGTATTTGGCGCTGAAGCCTCTCTCCTGCCGGATCTCTGCCGTCTCGGGTGCGTCCCGATGCAGGGTGAAGTAGTTGTCACACGACATGGGCCGGAATGCCCGTGACTTGCTTTCGGGGAAGGGGTTCGGCAACGGCGGCAAGGTGGCGACCTGGGTCGACACCACGTCGGTCAGTGACTTGGGCGGGAGCTTCTTGGGCAGGGGCGGCTTGAGCAGCGGGCCGTCGTGCGGTTCGCGTGATTTGGCTGTTCTGCTGTTTGATTGGAGAGCATCGTTTTGGGTCGGGACGGCTGGGGGCCGCTCATTTTCAATCAGTTTCGTCAGACGGAACAACAGGTCTCTATTGCTGGAAACCGGATCTGCAGACGGCGATGATGAGTTGTTAGAAGTAGAAGACCCTCGGGGGCAACCCGCAAAGCATACCAGACACGCTTCGCAGCGTGGCACCAGCGCCTGCAGAGCCGTCCTGCGAGCTGGCAGAAGCATTACAGAAGCTCGTATTCTGTACCAAATGTGCTGAAGGCGGTCCGCTGTACCTGGACACGGGCGGGTGGTGGTCGACGAGACTCTCCAGCAGACCATTTTTAACCGTTTCAAAGTCGAAACACCTGCCCGCCATGGTGTTTGTGGTCGGCTGTAGGACCGGATTGGACGTGATGTTGAAGCTTTGATCCGGGCGCACACGGGCTGCACAAGATGAAGGAAACATGGTCGATCGAGGACAAAATAAATAATGAATATTGATGGCTGGGATATATTGGCTGGCTGCTGGTGAGTAGAGAACTATCATGAAGTCGAAGGGTTGAAGCTATGCTTGCCAAACCGCCGTTTCAATATTTCGCAGCGGGACACGCAAAATGGATATTATGGGACTGGGGTTTGGCGGCGACAGTCCTAAAAGTTCCTTTCAAAGGTAGAGTGAAGCGTGGCTGACTCTGGAAGCGTTGTGGCCCCATTGTCTGAGTCTACACTCAGATCCGCTTCAGGTTCCAGTGACTTTGCGCTCAAAATAGAGTAAACAGCAACACAAAGCTACACTACGAAACTTAACAAAGGCACCAAGAACAACCCATGCCAAGCTCAGTTTACGTCCAAAAGTCCAAAGACCCAGGATGGGCCAACTAGCCTCCAGTTGCAGCTGGACATGGCCAGACAAACAGGCGACTGGTGTCAATGACGTCATTTCGGTCGCCAAAAATCTGGACCGGAAACTTTTCGGAGACATCAGGTCGGAGACATCAGGTCGGAGACATCAGGCCAAGGGGCTCTCCACCATCGGCCACGAGCATAAAAGAGCTGCTCCATGTCTATTTCTCGTTTGCCGTCGCAAGCAACTACAGCAAAACTCATTCACAATGTCGACGACGCGCCCCCACGAATCTGGCAAGACATGGACCGAGGTCAACAGAGAACACTTTGAGTATGCTCCATGACCGACCATGTTGAGAGCGCTAGCTGACTAGTTGAGCGCCTTGCCCGAGGGTGCCTTCCAGGCGCCTTGGATGCGGAGGCTGCATCAGGTTGTCACTGGGTTTCTCACCGAAAATCGTCCGTGGCTCGGCATCCCCGAGACGGCACGCCATGGGGAAGGCGCAGCCGTCCGCGTGCTCGACTTTGCCTGCGGAAACGGGATCCTCTCAATGGTCCGTTTGGTCGTTTCCGATTTTTTGGTCCAGTTTCTTTGTAGCAATGCTGACCCGCCCAGGCGCTGGCGCCCTATGTCTCTGAGCTGCGTGGCGTCGACATCGCTCCGGCCATGGTGCAGCAATACAACGACGCAGCCGCCAAGAACGGCCTCAGCCCTGCGCGCATGCGTGCCGTGGAGGCGGACATCCTGGGGACGGAGCACTCGGCCGCTGCGGGACCCGAGTTCTCGGGGTTCCAACTCGCCATCATTTCCATGGCGTTGCACCACATTGAAGATCCGGCAGGAGCACTAAAGGCGGTGGCTGCTCGGCTGGCACCGGGCGGCCGGCTTTTGGTGGTGGACTGGTGTGTCGATGGCAAGCCCGCAAGCCACGGCTCCCATGGTGCTCACGGCCATTGCCACAGCCATTGCCACGGCCCCGGCCAGGGCCATGGCCACAGCCATGGTCAGGCTCCCGAGCCCGCAGAGATGGCAGAGGCGGAACGAGCCGAGAAAACGGTTGTCTACCACGGCTTTACTAAGCAGCAGATGCTGGACCTGTTTGTGGCCGCGGGCCTGTCGGACGGCGAGGTGAAGCTAAACCCGACGCTGTCTGAACTGCCGGCCAGTTTTGGTGGACAAGGGCAGGTGCTTTACGCCCTAGGGCGGGTGTGAGCGCAAACGCCAGGCCTGGGAGTGCAGCTTAGTGATTGGCGCAAGTGCTGAAAGTAGAAGTAGCTCACAGAATGTAACTCGCCTAACCCGAACCCAGTGCCCAAAACTACCATAATTTCCGTCCACCCAACATACCCGGCTCACCACACTTTACAGTGGACGTGTCTTGCTCGCTGACCGATGCAGAAACGAGTCCATGTCCTGTAATGCAGCCCGCACGCCGCTCTGCACAGCCGACAATTTAGCTATTTGTTTCTCCAAACGACCAATCGACAGGGCGATGCCAGACACGTCTGGAAGAAAGGAACTTGTGGTAACGGCGATCGCTCCGGAAATATGGCGGCGGTGGAGGTTGCGGCGGTGTGCACTTGTTTCCCTCTGACGTATGGCGTCCCGCAGCAAGCTCGACTGGCTGTCTTGCTCTGCTCGTACCGCCTTGCCTGTTCCGTTTGCCAGAACCGACATGGCTGCCCATACAGCCTTGACCTCGGCCGCGTGAGCGTGCAGATCAGCCCGGCGTGCGGCCAGATCCTGTCGACTGTTGTCGGCCGAGAGCCGGGATTGCCCCGCCTCTGTTTCGCTTTCTTCATCTTTGTCGGTTTCATTTGGGTCTCCGATCTCGCCAGCCTCACTTTCCTCCCCATCGTCGTCGCCGTCGTATAGAATCGTATGATTGACCGACGTCTCCATGGCCAAGGTGATGTTCCTGGCCGCTAGATCGATCGACGGGTCGGTGTCCTGATACCATGGCGATGCGTGGGACACGTAGTGGGCAAGTGATCGTCGCCACAACCAAAAATCCACACTCGGCGGAAGGGCGCGGCCCACGAGGGCATACAGCAGAGACACCACGACGGCCACGCCGGTGTCGCCACCATTCTGCACCAGCGGAAGGCGCGTGGGTGCAGCCACAGTCCAGTCGGCCCGCCGCTCTCCAGGCAGGGCTGCGGCCAGGATTTGGTCCATGTCTGCGACAGGCGTGTCTGTCATTGCGTTGGCCGCCAAATCGGCAGGGGACTCTGGACTGGAGATGTTGTGGCGAGAGAGCTTAATCTCTTTTTCGGGGAGGGACAGGAAACACAAGCTCCAGTGCAGTGCTGTCTGGGCGCCCAGAGGCGCAACAAGCACATTGGCGGAAGCAGAAAGAGAGGGGCGCCCCCCTGGAGGCAATGCGAGGTCCAAAACCGCATATTCCGGCCGGATCCGTGTGAGAGAGCCACACAGGTAAAGGAGCACGTCCCGGGGCAGCCACCAGCCGTAGGCCAGGCGCCAGACGCTGGCTTTGGCGAGCTCGGACTCGCTCGGCTTTGCAGTTGGCAGCTTGGTAGGGGCTTCTACGGCCGTGCTGTCGTCGCGGCTGTCTTGGGAGACCGGAAAGGCGCTGGTAGAGATCGAAACTCGGGCGGGAGAAGGGCATGCCACGGGAGACGTCGACTCCGCCAAGCCGGTGTCGCGACCCACGGCCGGCATGTCTCCTGGCCCTGGTCCCTGCCCGCCGTGGATCTGGCGCAAGACGGCCTCGAGATCGGGAATGGCCCAGGACTGGCTGTGGCTGATTCCCTGGCGGCGCACGAGTAGGCTGTGGCGGTGATCGCGTTGGACATGGAGACGAGCCCGGACGTCGCGCCAACGTGCACCGTCGCCATCCCCCGTGGTCCGCGCCAGCTGTGCGAGGAGCCGCCAGAAACGGTGCGACAGGGGCGCGTCGACAAACTCGGCAAACAGCACAAGAACGGAGACCCCCCACGCCCGGGCGGCAGACCGCAGCTCGGTCACGGGACGGGGGATGCGGCTGTCTGAGCGGCGGGGCTGCAGCCGCCGCTGAAAGTACTGCAACGCCAGCGGCTCAAGCTCCCGGCACCGCAGAGGGCCCAGAGCCGACAGCACGGCGTCCGCTGGCGACTCTCTGGCGGTTTCGCAATGAGCACGACAGGTCTCTAGGAAGGCTTCGACAGCGTCATGCTGTGCTCTCTCCCGAAGGAGGCTGATGATGCGTTTGACCCCGTTGGGTGTCTCCTGGGACGTGCTCCCACCCATAGGTCATTCTGGGGGGAGGTGTTGTTAGAAGGTGTGATTTCCAACAAAATGTTCGACCAACCCGTTTTAACGGCAACGGCGCTAAACTGGCCAACCTAATTTGTTCGACCATGTTGTGGCCCTCCCTAGTCACGTGGACTAGCGCGCGCACATATTTCGCCCCTGCAGGTCCTGCCATAGTCAGATAGCTTCCTTATGCACATTCCACAGACCATTTTGTTCGGCCAAATCTTCCATTACTAAACCGTGGCCGGCTCCGCTGACGTAACAACACCTCAGAGGGCGTCAACATGCGGGTTATACAAGGACTATAAGTAGGACGGCCTGACCAGCCATGATCTATACGAATGGGCTACAGCATTGCAAAGCACTGAACCATTGTCCATCTCCCATCACCCAGAAGCCCTCGCCATGGCACTGCCGACTCACACCGACGCTTGGATCCTGGAGGGACCGTCCAAGGACGATTTCTTGCTCCGTCTGGACAAATCCGTGCCCATCCCGCCGGTGGGAGACGATGAAGTTCTCCTCGAGGTGAGAGCTGTCGGGGTGAGCTACCGCGACGTTGTCATTGCCAAGGTAGGCTCTTTTTTTTCTCGCCCCCTTCCTTGAAGCGAGAGTTACCAATTTGCTCACTGGCCGTCACGATGGATCTAGGGCGAGTATCCGCTGCCTGTCCAATTCCCGCTGTCGCCATTGGTCGATGCCTCGGCGGTGGTCCTGGCCACGGGCGCCGCTGTCACGTCGCTGGCCGTCAGTGATGCCGTCATCCTCTTCGCGGCACCGCTGTTCAAGTCAGGCCCCCTGACGACGGCCACACATGCAGCTCCGGGCGACGGTCACCTGCCGGGCGTCTTCCGTCGACATCTGGTGGTGCCGGCGACCTGGGCGGCTCGCTTCCCGTCGTACCTCAGCTTCGAGGAGGCCATTGCGATCTGTTCTGCCGGGCTGACGGCCTGGAACGTGCTGTTTGGCTCGCCCTCGAGCGCCGTCGGGCCCGGCAGCTGGGTGCTCGTCCAGGGCACAGGCGCCGTGGCTCTGTTTGCAGCGGCGCTTGCGGCTCGCGCTGGCGCTCACGTGGTGGGCACCACCAGCACCACGGCCAAGGGCCGCTACCTCCGGGACGTCGGTGTGGAGACCGTTTTGAACTATAACGAGGATCCGAACTGGGGCGAGACGGCGCGCTCGCTGACGCCCGACGGCGAGGGCGTCGACCTGGTAGTCGACGTTGGCGGGCCGGGGACTCTCGGGCAGAGCCTAAAGGCCATTCGCTACGACGGCACTGTCGCCGTGTCAGGCTTTCTGGACACCAAAAACGGCCCGGGTCCGACCATTATGGAGGTGCTGCCACGCGCGGCCCACGTCCGTGGCATCCTGATGGGGTCCCAGGCGCAGTACCACGACATGGTCCGGCAGCTGGAGACGTGGCAGCTGCACCCGGTGATTGACAGCAAGGTGTTTGCATTTGGCGAGGCCAAGGAAGCCTACAAGTATCTGTGGGAGAAGAAGCATATCGGAAAGGTTGTTATTACCATGGGGTAATGGGTCGACCAGACCTCTGCCATTGCTGGGTGTGCTTCCACAAATAGACTCTAGACAAGCAGGTTCCTAGACTATGTGTGTATACATCAACACGTCTCATGTGTTGAAGAGGATCTTGCGTGTGACCTGTAACAGGCTGCCACCGGTACTAGGGTTTTAGACTAGAGGTTGAGGATGTTAAGCCCTATCGCTCTACGTAACCTCTGTGGTGTATAATCGAGTGTGCTCTTATTTACATCCCCTTCTATTAGGCCTACGGTGCCGGAATAGATTGCACACAGGCACCTTACCAATCGGCCCCTACCTTTTTCCACCATGTTGCCGCCCATTCGTCCCCAAGCCTAGAACTAGATGACTGCTGCCGCGCTTCAGCCGCCCTTGTCTTCTTTGGGTGTCTCGTCTTACGGCGGGGGCAGTGCGTGACAAGCCAGCCACACTTCATGCAGTGAGATCTGGGCTTGGCTGGCCAATTAGACAGGACGCAGCATGAGGTCACGCAAGCAAGGCTTACCATGAGTTTTACTGGAGCGTAAGCCGTGCCACGAATTCTCGCCAGTCCATTGCCAACTTGCAATATATCAGACGGACGGCGCAAATGGACGACGACGACGAGTCGGCCAGACGGTCGCCTGACGCGGCATTCGACGCGTACGACTATTCCAACCAGCCTGCGCAGGATGGCACTTCGTCGCCCTCGACCATTGCCGCCCCGCAGCCCTATTCCGCCATTACTCACCCAAACTTTATGTACCCGTACGACGCAGGCAGCTTTGGCAACACGGCCACGTGGGATCCGACCGTCCCGTCGCCTGCCAACGGTGCCTTGACCTCTTGGCAGGCCTACGATCCGCAATGGAATCCGTACCAGGCCACATTGCCCGGCCTTTCAACCCCGACTGGCCCCTTTGGGCATCCCGTCCCGCAGTCCGTTTTCTATGCGCACAAGCCGCTCCGGCACGATGAGATCCGTCTCCTGCGGCTGCTTCCCCTGTCGGCAACACGCTCGGACAGCGAGATTGTGGCGCGCATCCGCACCGTGACCATCCACGAGACGGCCACGCTCGAGTACGAGGCGCTGTCCTATGCATGGGGCACGTCCAAGGAGACGATGACCATTCTCGTCACGGACGAGGCGGCCGTCGAGGCGGACACGACGCCCAGACTGTTTCCGCTCAGGATCCGCTCCAACCTGTTTGGCGCACTGCGACGGCTGCGCTCCCGGACGCGCGACGTGCTCGTCTGGGTGGACGCCGTGTGCATCCACCAGGGCGACGACGCGGAAAAGGCGGGCCAGCTGGCCAAGATGCCGCAGATCTACAGCAATGCCTGGTCGGTCGTGGTCTGGATCGGCGAGGAACCGAGCCAGAGCGGCCGCGAGCGGCGGGCCATGGACTTTATCCCGCGCATGCTCAACCTGACGCTGCTGGACGCGCTGCTGCAGCCGGGCGCGGGGACGGCCGAGAGCAGGGACATGCTGGAGGCCTGGATGGCCTTTGCCGACCTGCTCAAGCGGCCCTGGTTCCACCGGCGCTGGGTCGTGCAGGAGGTGGCCTATGGCCGACGCGTGGCCATTCGCTGCGGCCAGCACGTCCTCAGCTGGCTCGACTTTGCCGACGCCATTGAGATCTTGATGCGGCGGCTCGACAGCGTCGTCCACCTCCACCACCACGTCTCCGGCCCCGGGGCCACCGAGGGGGCCCTCGACCACGTGCACAACGGCCGGGCGCTGGCGCTCGTCAACCTGACCAACACCGTCTTCCGCAAGACGCGCGGCGGCGCGGTGCTCGATCGCCTGTGGAGCCTCGAGTCGCTCGTGACCGAGTTCACGTCCTTTGAGACGGCCGACCCGCGCGACATGATCTACGCCTTTCTGTCCCTGGCCAACGACGGGCCGCTGGCCGCCCCCGGCGTCGGTTCCGGTGCCTCTGTCGGCCAGGGCGACGGCGGCACGAGCCTCATGCCGCAGTATGTCAAAAAGGCCGTGGACGTCTACATTGCCTTTGTCAAGTACTGCGTCGACGCCACCGGGTCCCTGGACATTATCTGCCGCTACTGGGCATCGCCCCTGCACGACGGAAGCATCGTGCCGTCGTGGGTCGGGCTGGTGCAGCACTCGGCCTTTGGCGCGCCGTCGCAGTCGCACGGCCGCATCAACGCCGACAGTCTGGTGGGCAAGTCCAGGCAGCGCGTCTACAACGCCTCGCGCGGACGGCCGGCCGAGGCCCGCTTCGAACGGCCCACCGCCAGGATCCCGCGGCTGGAACATGTTGCCAAAGCACCAGAGCCACCAGAACCACCAGAACCACCAGAACCACCAGAACCACCAGAGCCGGCACGTGACGAGGCCATGTCGATTCACTCCATCCTGTGCGGGCCCGTGGCCGAGACGGACGATGACGTGCGTGGCCGTGGTGGTGACGGTGGTCAGCCGGTGCATCCTCGATCCGAGGCCGAGGCAGAGTCAGCGCCCCGGGTGACCGTGACCGTCCCGGATAAAGTCGGCAGCCGCCGCAAACGGAAACTCCCATCCATCGACGACCACGAAAGGCAGCTTCGGCGCCGACACCTCATACGGCGGATGCGTGAGCGCCGCTTCCTGGCCAAGATGGGAGGGTCGGAGTGCTGTCTGCATGCGCGCGGCCTCGTGCTGGGCCGGGTCTCGGCCGTGTCACGCATCCTCCACGGCATCATCCCGGGCGACTGTCTCGCCATTCTCGGCTGGCAGCGCGACATGCCCTTTGAGCGCTTTCCCGACCCGCTGTGGCGCACGCTCGTGGCCGACCGTGATCCCGAAGGGCGCAACGCGCCCATGTGGTATAAACGTGCCTGTGCCTATGCCGTACTGCGGGCCAACGCCGAGGGCGACCTGAACACGTCCAACATTATCGCCGGCCGCGACGTCCAGCCCACGTCCATTGTAGAGTATTGCCGACGTGTACAGAGCGTGGTCTGGAACCGCACCGGCTTTGTGTGTGATGAGGAGGACGAAGATGGGACTCGGGAGGGGGGTACAACGAGGACGAGTCCTGGTGGGAAAGCTACACGGGGACGAAAATTCAATCAAGTCAGCGGCAGCCCCGGCATCGACGGCTCCGACGGCTCCGACGCGGACGGACTTTCGCGGGCTTCCACGCCCGGCCTTGAGCGCATCGTCGGCCTCGGATCCCGGCATGTGGCCGTCGGCAGCGTTGTTTGCATTCTCTTTGGCTGCTCCGTGCCTGTGATTCTGTCGCAGAGGGAGGACGGCGCGTACCGACTGCAGGGCGAGGCATACGTGTACGGAAAGATGGACGGCGAGGCGTTTGCGGGCATGGACGTTGACGCGATGCAATCGCAGACGGTCGAATTTGAGATTCGGTAATCGGGAAGGCGGGTCATTTTATCCGACTGTTGTATTTGTTCAGTTGCGATACCTGATTTCAAGACTCAGAACGACAGTGTTTTATCTGGCACTGCTCTTCATAATAATTGTGGATCTCCCGGCACTGTCAAGTGGGATCAGATGCCTGTATCAATACGTGGTTATGCGCGGCTAGTTACTCTGTACAGGCGGCAAGCCAAACCCCACGCTCACCCTTTGATTTCATGGCTTGAACTGGATGGTTCTATTCTCATAGACTGGCCGTTATCCAAGTCGGCTTCTGCCTAGGTACACGCATTCCACCCCGCAAAAGTGAGGCTCTTCGCTTTCCCGGTTGAGGTCAGACTCATGATTAGTTCAGAACTCCTTGTTCAACCCGGAGTCATCGACTTGAAATATCAAAACTGGGATCGTACGAAAGCAACTCCTCGAGAACGGTACGGCGAAACGCGGCGTCTGTCCCACCTGGCCACAGCCGATATCATTGGATCTGGAGCTGATAGTCACGTCGCGAAAGCGACTAGGGATGCTTCGGTGATGAGCGACAAGGGCGCTGGCCATACTAGTCATGCAGCTGTCAGACTGTTTCTACGTTGGCGAGAGCTGTAATTTGTCAAGCAAATGTGGCGTAGAATTGTCTTTGGACCAGCTAGTTTGAGACATGGCCCGGCTCTGGTGGCAGGGTTGAGAATGCGCAAAAGACAGTCCCGGAAGTCTGGAAAGTACCGAGATCATGGTTCTGTGCGGTGACAGGCCAGATGGTGCCGGAATGATCAGAGCGTCGCCAAGAAGCTGTGAAGCTGCTTTGCTTGGTTTCGGTGGGCAACGTGGACAATACCTGTTCATGGGGCTCTAGGGGTCACTGCGGTCGTGGTTGAAAACCAGCAGGCCCAGTGTCCAGCGATCGTGCGAGATATGAGACAATTGAATGTCCCCGTGGCTCACAACAAGGTGCTGCATGCGAGACTGCAGATGACCGTTTCGGCCGTATTGGGCGTTTTTGGGAAAAGGCAGCGAATCCTTTCCTCCGTTTCTCTCCGTTTCAACACGGTCGCACACGGGACGACCCCTGTGATGCATCATGCTGCAGGCAGCGGCCGCCTGTACTCGCCGATGCGGCAGAGGCGACGGCCGCAGACGAGTGGCGTTGTGGTGCAGCGACAGGGCAAGGCGGTCCCAGCAGCGTGAAAAGGAAAAAAAAAAAAAAAAAAAAAAAAAAACCCCGGCGAAAAAAAGCCCGACGGTGACGGAGGGCCGCGGTGAGTCGTGGGTTGGTGACTTGCTCGTGCGTGTGCCAGGCAGGGGACCCTGCCGGCCGCAAGTCGTCCACGGCTCGGTCGGCCTTTATTAAATTGGGCTCTGGGGCCTCTCGTCAAACTTTGCTCTTTCTGCGTGTCGTCTCCTCGGACCCATGACTAGCCGCGACGCCATCATCCATGAGTCGCTGTCCACGTCGGCCGTCATCTGGGTCTCAAGGACAACGCATTCGCAGTGCCCAAGTATAAAGATCGCATCAGGCGCTTTCATTTTCGGGACCTTGTTCTTCTTTCATCATCGCCATCCGACTTTTCTCACCTTGCGCTCAGCCACGGATATGCAGACCAGCGACAGGACATCCGAGGACAGCGCGGTGCTGCCGCACGCCAAGTGGCGGCGCATCGCCCTGGCAGCGACACTGACGGGGGCGAGTTTCTCCAATGTAGGTGTCTTTGTCTTTTGTGTCTCTGTCCCCTATTCTATGCTCACAACGTAGACACTCTCAGTGCAGTCGGTCGTGATCATCCTGCCGACCATTGGACACGATCTCGGCGTGCCCGACAGCCGACAGCAGTGGATCGTGTCGGCCTACTCGCTCACCTTTGGCTGCTTCTTGCTGCTCTGGGGCCGCATCGGCGACGTGTTCGACAAGAAGACCATCTTCGTGGCCGGCTCCGCATGGGTGGCCATAACGACGGCGGTCAACCCGTTTGTGCGCAACGAGGTGGCCTTTAACCTCATCCGGGGACTGCAGGGACTGGGGGCAGCGGCCAATGTGCCGACGGCACTGGGGATTCTGGGCACGACCTTTACGACGGGCAAGGCCAAGAACTACGCATTTGCGGCCTATGGTGAGCTGATATCTGTCCCCGACTCGCCTGTCCTGCTGACACACATGTGCAGGCGCCGGAGCCCCGCTGGGCAGCGTGTTTGGCAATCTGATTGCCGGCGTGGTGACGTCGTACCTCGGCTGGCGGTGGGTGTTTGTGGTGACGGCAGTGCTTGTGGGCATCGTGGCGATAGCAGGCGTGCTGTGCATCCCGGCTGGGCGGCTACATGAGGCGACGCTGGACTCACCAAGCGGCTCGACACTAGAGGACCTGGCGAGCATCGACTGGATAGGGGCGGCTCTGATCACGACCGGTCTGCTCGGCCTGCTGTTTGCGCTGACAGAGGGCAACGTGGTCGGCTGGGCGACGCCGTGGGTGGGCGCAGTGACGGGGGTGTCGGTGCTGCTGGTGATCGGCTTCGGGGCGTGGCAGCAGCGGTTGGAGAAACGGACAGAAACAGACTCGACGGACCGGCCGCCACTGGTCCGTCTGTCGGTGTTCACAACCTCGCCACGGTTCGCGGCCGCGCTGGCGGTGATGGCACTTTTCTACAGCGGCTTCAACGGCTTCCTGGTGTACGCGACATACTTTTACCAGGACTACCAGGGGCTGAGCGCGGTGCAGACGACGCTGCGGTTCCTGCCGACGGGCGTGGGCGGCGTGCTGACGTGCATTTTTGTGGCTCGGCTGGGGAGCGCGAGGACGTCCAGGCTGCTGCTGTTTGGCACAGCCAGCGTGGCCGTCAGCTGCTTCTTGATGGCGCTTCCGATTCCGACGACAACGTCCTACTTTGCCTACGGGCTCGAGGCCATGACGCTGTCGGTACTCGGCGCCGACACGGCCTGGCCGAGCCTGTGTCTGTTTGTGTCGCAGTCCCTGCCGCCGGCAGACCAGGCCGTCGGCGGCGCGCTCGTCAATGCAGCCGGCCAGGTCGGCCGGGCCATTGGTCTCGCCATCGCCACGGCGGTGCAGACGGCCGTCATGGCCGCCGCCCGGGGCCGCACAGTGGCCGAGGCCGGCGCTATGGCCCGCGAGGACGAAGCCACCCTTCTCGGCCTGCGGGCGGCCTGCTGGTTCAACTTTGGGCTCGGCATGGCGGCGGTGCTGCTGGTAGTGGTGGCCTTTTGTGGGCGTGAGCCGGTCCAGTCAGCAAGCGGGGGATCCGAGACGGGGCCGGTGCGGCCGTCGACAAAGGCGTCCGAGACGACAGTGTCGACGGTGGGAAAGGCAGATGTGTGACGCAAGACAAGTGGCGCCATATCCCTGTACATTTTGCATTGTATATATCTTACACGCACTGCTGTGTCGCTTGCCGTCCACCATGTTCCACGCTGTCCTACAACATGTCATACACGTGTCTGTCGGAGGGGGACAGCACGAGACGCTCGGGTATCAGCACCTGTTGTGGCCACACGGCTGCGCCTCTGTCTTTTTGTCATCGGCAAACGTTGTCGCGTGTGTTGTCTCCTGAGCTGCCTGGCGGGCACCGCGATCTGGACGGCGGTCTAGTAAGAGGCACGGCCGACGCCGACGAGAACGGAGGCTTGTCCACGGATATCAACTGTCCACATTCTTCCGATCCAGAAGCCCAGCTGCAGCCTCGCCGGCATCTCACCATGTCCGGCGGCCGGTCACGTGACACTGCTGGCCGGTCCGACACGGATGCGGCACGTCTGCGAGCGTGACTGTTGGTGTGCCGCACCTGCCGTCTTAGGCCGCCTTCCGTTTGCCTCTTTCCGCTATCCGCGTTTCGCAGAGTACTTTTTTGTGGAGATAAGAACAATCAATCGGATGAGAATGAGCAGCCGGGATGGATCGACACGGTCCACGCAACTTGCCGCATCACATGTTTCTATCTGTTGGCACCTTTTTATACGGCACCGTTTCGAGTTAGTCCCGAATCCGCGACGAACCGCTTCGTTATCAGCGCGGGGTGTAGCGTCAATGTATGACGGTACGGTCGGAGCTTGGTCAAGTCGCCGCCGGCCGGAATGTTGAGTATGGTATCCAAAATAACCTAGCCTGCGATAGCCATCTTTACATCTTCTCATCTTTCACTTTCAAACTCTCGTCTCATTCTGTATCATTCTGGGCCTGGTCTCTTCCCGCTCTTCTCCTTTCGCTTCTCTCGCCCAATCCCCCGCCTCGAACCCCTCCTCACCTCCCATTTTCACCCAACATGACCGTCCTCACTTGGGAAGACATTCGGGCCAAAAAGCGCAGCGATCTTCTAGCCACCTTTCCGGCCGACCTGATAGTCCCCGCGAAGCTCCTCCCGCCCGAGTCCCAGGACGACCTGACGACCTGGCCCGAGACATCGGGCTGGTTCACCAAGGAGGAGCTCGCCATCACGGGCGCATCGGCAGTAGACCTCGTTGCACGGCTCGCCCGCGGCGATGTGTCGTCGGAGACGGTGACGCGCGCATTTTGCAAGCGGGCCATTGCGGCGCATCAGCTGGTAAGGATCAGGTCTTTGCGATGACAGGTACATATTGTTCCACCAGACTCACCAAACCAGACAAACTGTCTCTCCGAGACTTGCTTCGACCGCGCCATCCAGACGGCCAAGGCCTGCGACGAGCACCTGGCCAAGACGGGCAACGTCATTGGCCCCCTGCACGGCCTTCCCATCTCGCTCAAGGACAACATCAACCTGACCGGCCTCGACTCGACCGTCGGCTTCGTCTCGCACGCCATGAGTCCGGCCAAGTCCGACTCCACCCTGGTCGGCGCCCTCGAGGCCGCCGGCGCCGTGCCCTACGTCAAGACCAACGTGCCCACGGCCATGATGATTGCCGAGACAGTCAACAACGTCTTTGGCCGGACGCGACACCCGCGGCACCGCCATGTGAGCCCTGGCGGCAGCTCCGGTGGAGAGGCCGCGCTGATTGTCATGGGCGGCAGCGTCCTGGGCGTGGGATCCGACATTGGTGAGGTCTTTGTTGAATTTCTGTTCGTTCCCTTGAAAGACCGCCTGCTGACCTGTCAAGGCGGGTCTCTCCGCATTCCGGCCGCGTCCTGCGGCCTCTTCACGCTCCGCCCATCGGCCGGCCGCTTTCCCGTGCGCAACTGCCGCTCCGGCATGCCCGGCCAGGAAGCCGTGCAGTCCGTCAACGGCCCGCTGGCACGCACGCTGCCCGACATTGCCCTGTACGCCAAGGCCGTCATTGACGGACAGCCCTGGCTGCGCGACCCCAAATGTCTGCCCGTTCCCTGGCGTCCAGCGTCACTCCCGAACCGTCTCAGGGTCGCCGTCATGTGGCACGACGGCGTGGTGAGGCCGACGCCGCCGGTGGCTCGCGCCCTAAAGACAGCCGCGAACAAGCTCAGGGCTGCCGGACATGAGATTGTCGACTGGGACCCCAAGGACCAGGCCGAGGGCAACAGTCTCCTGGCCCGCATGTTCCTCGCCGACGGCGGGCTCACCATCCGCAGGGAGATTGAGCGCGGCGGCGAGCCGTGGCGGCCCGAGATGGATGCCTACAAAACCGCCGCCGAGCTCGGCACCGAGGCCATGTGGAAGCTGCACCTCGAGCGGACGGACCTGCAGAACAGGTACCTCGACCGGTGGAACGCAGCCGGCATCGACGCGATCCTGTGCCCTACGATGCCCTACAACACTGTCAAGCACGGCGAGTTCCGGCACGGTACGTCCTTCTCGTCTGAGCTTCTCTCCTCTTGCAACATGTCCTTTCAATCTGACAAACAGTCGGCTACACCGGCGTCTTCAACGTGCTGGACTACTCGTGCGTGTCTTTCCCCACGGGCATGGTCGTCGACAAAGCCGTAGACGTCTCGGATGCGACGTACGAGGACTTGGGACCACTGTGCAAGCAGACCAACAAAGACTGTGAGTTCTGCTGTCTGTCTTAATATCGAGCTAGCCTGACACCTGAAGACGATGCTGCAACCATGCACGGCCTCCCGATCAGCCTGCAACTCGTCGCTCGACGGCTGGAGGAAGAAAAGGTCATTGCCATGTGCGAGACCGTTCTGGACACTCTGTCCAAATAATGCACAATGATAAAGTATAAAAGCAGCGTACTGTTGGATAGAAATACAATTTCGGACCATAACCGTCTGTCTGGCTACTATTCTTGATTTTTGCGCACGCTACACTGCACAATCGTATCACGATAGGAAAACCACCACTCCAACCTTTCATTCTGATGAATATCAAGCCAGGAGAGTGTGCCCCGGTCAGAAGGGCACTGCACTGTCACCTCTGCGACATAGAGAGACCCTTCCGCCGACTTTTGACTGCCAATGTGCAAGCAGCTCTCCAGTCCCACTGAGATGGTGTCGAGAGCCAAATCAAACCGAAACTGTCCCGCACAGGCCCGATGGTCGTTCGCATACAAGAGCAGCATGCCCGTGACAGCTTTCGTGCTAAAAGACACGTTCCTGCAGAGGACGATCTCTCTGACACTTTCTGTACCACAGGAAGAGAACATCCAGCGTCCTGTGCCTTTCGTACGAGGAAACGGAGTGGTGGCTAAGAGCGAGCTTGGGTACGGTCGGATGTAAGAGTCACAGTCCTTTTCAAAAGCCAAATATCGAATTTCATTCTCAGTAGCCGCGCCCATGCGTTGGAAAATATGCGCGATTGGGTCGGCGAAAGGGACTGGACCCTCGACAGCGGTACGTGTTCTGCCCCTGGGACGTAACCTCCGGGCAAGGCGCTACGGCCTTGGTCGTAACAAGCTATAAGGCGCTGCTAAAACGCATCCATGGATGAATAGTAGGCTCTTCTTTACCACTAATCTTACAAGGTCCCAACAATCTACGCTGAGAAGCCGAGATTGAGATTAATAAAAAATTTATGCCAGATACTCGCCTTCGTCCAGCGGTATATATCCAAGCAACCGGCCAATGAGTGTGGCCAATCTCCTTGTAAGGTAGCTTGCCGTCTCCCCGGCGGTGCGCGTGGATCGTAAGGATTCGTACGCCATCGGTAGCTACAGAATATCCGGCAGTGTCTGGAGCATTGCAGTCAAAGTAACGCATTCGAAGTCGCTCAAGAGTCTGAGAAATGATATCAAGCGGCACAAGGCTCAGTACTTCAGTCGGATGCTGCGGCGTTGCCCAACGGATCGGATTCTGCCGAAAGCCGGCCAGAGGGCCGACATCCGGTGCAGCGATGACACTCCGGAGTTTGAAGCCCTAACGACGGGTTAGCTTTAGCTGAGAAATGGGAGCATCTGGCACCACGTACATCGGTCAGCGTCCTAAATTTCGTGGTGCCTCCCGGCAGCCAGGTATTCCACCACCACACATTACTCGGTGCACCCGCGAGGCCAGATTGTGCCGTATTCGAGATCTGATACCAAGATGATCTTCAGCAACAGAAACGTTATAGAGCGAGCCGTTTTCCACATCAGACGCCAGCTGCTCTTCTTCGTCGCCTGATGCAGCTGATCTATGGTTCCGAAGACTCTTGACATAGCGGATGCCATCTATCACGCAGTACTGCGCGTACACGTTGCAGCTGAGCTTCACAATCTCCCCGGAACTGCGGCTATTAGCCATCTGCTCCTGGATCGTGACAACGGCGCATTCGCGAACGAGGAGCTTCGCTATCATCGCCATAATTTCCACCGGGAGATGTGCTGGCAGAGCTTCTTGCAACTTCGGCACGAGGATGCGCCATGTGCGTTTGAAATGTCGCTGCTGATCCAAGTGACTGGGCTGGAACGCATAACCCGTAGCGTCCAGGAAGTTTTGCGTGACGGGTGAGAGCCGAAACTTGTGGCATCTAGAATGATAGCAGGGTACAATGCGTGTACCAACTCTGCATACTCCATCCCACATGCAGAAATCGATGCCATAAGTATGTTTGTCATACAAGATCTCATCGCGATGGAAGGGGAACTCGAGAGAGATGCGATACAGATTGGATACTTTGGGCGAGTGAGCCGGCACTCCCACCAAACGCAGACGGAAAACAAAACACACCTGCAATAACCAACTCGCCTTCTTCCAGCAAGAACCGACATAGCCTGCACCGTGGCTGCCAGAAATGATAGCCAGTGGCAAGGCCTAATGTTGAGCGAGCTGTCGGTATGAACCGAATAGCATCATTCCATTCCCCGAATGTTACTCATGTTATTGATGATGCTGTATTTTGGAATTGAAGGCTGGCGAGATGATTCCTGAGGTTATGCTAACATTGGGAGAATCCGTCCAACAAGTAGATCACCCATAATATGCTGGATGCACGCCCGCTCCTGCAAACGCTAAAAACGCCCGCGTCGTAAAATATGGCCATTTTCGGCGATTAGTTGGCCAGTTAGCACGGTAAAACGCAACGTGCTTTTGAGCCGCTGCCGTGCATAAAGACGCCACCAACCACGGCAAACGGGACCTTAGCGCATAAATATACTTAAACTCTAATCTACAGCTCTTTCGGTGTTTGAATAAATGTAATTCGACATGCGCACGATGTAGTTTTTGAAAAAAAAAAGCGTACACCCCTTCGCCCTATGCAGAACCTTATCAGGACACTCCATTACTCAGGCCGCTCTTCGTGGACAGCCTCCATGGTATGGCCCTTTTCATCAGCACCCACAGACTCATCGTCTCCCACAGCACCCATGCTCGCCTTCCAGTGCAGCATGACTTTGTCGCCTGTGAACATTTTGTCGATCTGTTCAAGAGTAAGGTTCCGGGTTTCGGGATAGAAGAAATAGATGATCGGAATGAAGACAAAGTTGAAGACGGCAAAGTAAATGTAGGTGCGGTAGCCGATGCTCTTGATGCTGACAGGGGTGATCTCGACAACAAGGAACGTGAAAATCCCTGCAAAAGTTCATTGGTTAGTGTACAGAACGGATTGGTAAAGTCTGGAACAGCATACAGTTTGACGCAGTAGCCAGAGAGGCTGCCTGCGTTCGGATGGCCAGCGGGGCGTATTCGGCCGGAAGAAGCCACGGGATAGCCTGGAAAGAAGTAAGAATGTCAGCCTGTATTCCCGGTAGTTGCATTGCTCTCGGAATGGGCACATACCAAAAGACCAATGGCAAAGAAAAAGTTGAACAAAAACAGCATGACAATAGCAGCAATTCCGGCGCTTCGGCTTCCATTAGCCACTGTGCCAGCGAGAATGGCCATGCAGGCGCATTGGCCAGAAACGGCAAAGAGCATCAGCTTGCGGCGGCCGAGACGGTCGATGATCCAAATGGGGATCAGAGATGAGAGGAAGTATGCGACGCCATTGAAACCGGCCATGAGAAGAGAAAGATTCTGGGACATGTCGACACTCTCCTGGAAGATGGTCGGCGCATAGTATGTGATAAGGTTGATGCCGGAGATTTGCTGCATGAACTGGCCACCGATGCCCAGGAGCGTTCGGTGGAAGAACCGCTGCTTGCCGTTGGTAAACACGGCCCTCATGGAGCCGCCTCTAGCGGCCTCGCGCTCTTCCTGAATGGTGACCTGGATTTCGTTCAGGCGTCGCGTGACTTTGTTGTCGTCGGGCGAAATGGACTTGGCATTTGGCTCGATGGACCACAGAACACGTCGAGCGTCTTCATGCCGGTCATGGGCGACCAGCCAACGAGGCGACTCGGGCAGGAAAACGACCAAGATAATGGTAAGGAGGGCAAAGAAACATTGAAAGGCAAGCGGGAAGCGGAATTGCGCATCGTTCTTGACATAGGACATGCCATAGTCAATCCAATAGGCGGTCATCACACCAAAGATGTTGATGGCAAACTCAATGCCAAGCTGCCCGGCGGCATGTTAGAATGTCTAGTTTTTTTTCACGTCGTCTGACAGTCAAGCGGGCAGGAATCGGAACTGCACTTACACCTTTGCCACGGTCATGTGCCAGCATGAGTTCAGAGTGCCAAACGGCTAAGCAGAATTAGCGTAAGGCGCAGGGAGAAGGTGGTTCTATCAGCAAGGAAACTTACGGATTGTGCTCGTGTTGATGCCATTTCCCAAGCCAGCGACGATACGACCGACAACGAGATGCGCAATGGTCGAGGCGGACGCCTGGAGGGCGCCACCAACAGCGAGAACCGAGCAGCCAACCAGAATGCACTTCTTTCTGCCCACCCGTTCACCAAAGACAAATGTCAGGATGGCACCGAAAAAGCAACCCTAAGATGCCACAGTTAGTAGGGCACCATAAATTTATCCCACCGATCTCACAGCCCCATGCAGATGCGTACAATTTCGTAAATGGCGACGCTGAAGTGTTAGTATGCATCTGTATCCAGGCTGATGCTCGAGGAACTTACACCGTGCCTTGCACAGATGAACTGCCATGGCCCTTGTCTGTCGTGTCGATGGAAGGAAATGTTTTGGTGAATGCTTCGCCGGTCAAGAGGCCGCTCATGACACCCTGGTCATAACCGAATCTTGATGGTCAGAACAGAAACATTCAGAGTCCGTGCCAAGGAGCTTGTACTCACAGCAGAAAGCAAGCACCAGCTGCGGTGGTGATGGCCCAGTTCAGGGGCCTGCCCACAAAGGACGGCATGGTTGGACCGTTTTGAGGGAAGACAAGACGAGGAGAGAACGCTGAGATTCAGGCAAAGACCAAAACAATGAAGCAGAGAGGCGCGAGTACACAGAAATCAGATGAGTCAAATCGGAGGTGAATGCTTCATTGCTCACCTTTATCTGTTTACTTATACCTGGTTACCTGGCCCCCTATTTTTCTGCTATGCGCTTAGAGGATTTTTGCGGAGGCCCCGCGGGGTATTTGATGTGGAGGCGGGTCAGAGGAATTTGGAGACTACCGCAGAAACGGTAACCGGAAGCGCCTGCAATTGGAAAAAAAAGAGGATCTCGGGTCATATGTCGTATGACGTACCAGTGTTTTATGTTCAAGAGACCCATAGCATAGCAGGCTTTGGCGGGTTAGCAGTGTGGGAAAGGCACGGTGTGGGTAAGGTAGCCCTGGAAGTCTGGGGTCCCCCTACTCGTACTGCCTACTGGTCACACGGACTAGATAGCGGCGTCTTACGATAAGTAGTGCAACACAGATATCCTCGGCTTAGGCTTAGTTACCCCGTGAGGATCCTACGAGTACAGCGGTGTATCAAGGGCTGAAGCCTGAAAATTATCGTTCAGCATTAGTCCTCTAGGTCGCCCCACCACTCTCGTAAATCGTCCGCGCGCCATTTCGTGGCCCATCCGGTTTCGCTCTCAATTCTGTCTAAAAGTGCAAGGATCTCTTTGTGCTCGGCCGGGCTGCTAAATAGCCGGCCGGCAACCCAGAGCGGCTGCAGGCTGTTTGTCCAGCAGCCGTGATGCCCATTGGAGTTGGAGATGCCCACGATATGGCGAGCGTGCCACAAAATGGAACGAGACTTGGGCAGTCGGACCTGTGGCGGCTTGTGCTGTAGCAGAAGCAGGGCGGCCGTGTGGTACATTTGGTTCCCGGAGACGCCCATGGGGCTGCTGAAAAGGACCGTTGGGAACGAGCCCATGGCGGCCGGCTGCGCCGTGAAGATCGCATGCATAGTGTCTGGGCGCCGCAGATACCATTCGTCTACAGCGCGCCACAGAGCCATCCATCGGTGGGCCAGGTCGTCGTCCGGCAAGACTGCGGAGCAGACAAAGACGCGCGTGCTCGGCTCGGCACAGCTCGTGGCCAGCAGGTGGACGACGTGGGCCAGCAGAAAGACCACCAGGTTCGCATGCATTTCGGCCGACGACGGCAATGTCTGAAACGAGCGCACAGCCGCTGCAAAGTCGTTTCCGTGCGGCGTCCACGACGCGACGGGGATCAGAGGTGGCGTAGACGAGATGAGCCCGCCGCAGACGTCCATGCGCACGAAGCACCAGAACAGCGCCTGTTCCAGGCCGCCAGAGAACCCGTGGATGCCAACGGCCTGCAGGAGCGTGGAGCACCCCTCCAGGTGGTGTCGCCAGGACTGGGGTGCACACGACAGCATCTCCAGTACACAAAGCACCACGCAGGACGCAATCACGGCGGTGCTCCTCGTAGAAAGGAGCGGCAGCAGGTGGTGGATGGCCTGCTGGTACATGGCCAAGCTGCTCGGTATGCAGTCCCCAGAGATCCCCCTTCTCTCCATCTGCCGGGCCGAGACGGCCATAATGGCGAACTTGAGATGTTTCTGCTTCTTGGCCTCGAGGGAGAGCAAATACTGGAAGTGCTTCTTGCTGTCGAATTTGTCCAACTGGCCGAGAAGATTAGTGGGGAAAAACAGGAGCGAAAACGATGCACCTACCCACGTGGCCACTTCCTCAATCCAGTTGACCCATAACCGACGCTCCTGCTCCTCGGAGAGCGACGAGATGGGCACGTCATCTTGCGTATTTGTGTGTGCAGAGGCCGACCGGTCCCCGTCCGCCGGAGAAGCATCATACGAAAGCTGTGAGCAATTGCTCGAAAAGGTCGAAAAGGCCTGGTTGCCGGTCTCACGGCCGCATTCTGGAGAGGAGCACCGGGTCTGGCCTGAGGAGTGTCCCTCGCGAATAAGGTGGTCCCTTAGGACCGAATGCAGGTCGAGGTAGGCCGAGCTTGGAAAAAATAGACTGCTTTCGTCAATTGCTGAATAGCCGGGGGCATAGCCGGGAACAAAATCAGGGACGAGGGAGTCAGCCAATAGAATGTCGTTGTCGAGGCCTGGGTTTTCGGCAGGTGACCGGCCGTGCGCGCCTTGGCCCAGCGACAGCAGATGAGCAGCGGCATGCTCCATCTGCTGGGACGGCGGCGTGTCTGCATGGGAGCTGTGATCTAGCGGTGAATTCTGGGCCTTTTCTGGCCAGAGGGCCGACGAAGCTGTGTCCAGCTTTGAAGAGCCAGAGCCAGAGCCAGAGCCAGGAGCCGCCGCAGATGAAGCTGGGTCGAGGCACCAGTCCCGGACGAGGTTTCCGTTGCGAACAAACTCATCTTGGCTGCCTTCCAGCCTGCTGTTTTCTGTCGGGGTCGTAGAGGGACTGTGTACCGCCGAGCAGTCGATAGCGGGCTCGTCCGAAACCGGGAGACGGAGATTTTTGGAAGACGAAAACGACGATGACCTCGCCGAGCTCACTGCGCTCACCGCATTCACCGATAGAAAGGTGAGGCGCATGCCCCATTCGCAGACATCTCCCACGCGAGCACATCGTCTGCATGTGGGCCGAAATTCATCACCTGTGTCGTTGGGAAAGAACAAAAAAAAGAGGAAAACAGCGTCAGTTTCGGCAACACGGCCAGCCCTCCGCACTGTGCTAATGGGATTGGCTCACATTTCCGTTTTTTCCGTCGACAGTTCAAACATCCAGACCTTGTTCTCCTTGCCTTTTGGGGTGATTTACTTGGAACTGCTGGAGTTTCTGGCGGCGACGACGGCATTTCGATTGACTGTTATGTCGGCCGAGCTGCATTTTCCACATCATTTGCTCGTGTTTGCGAGGTGGAAGTGGAGAGAGTGCGGAGGCGGGGAAGAGCAAAGTGGAATGTGGGGAGATGACGAGCCCAGTCCCGTGATTATTATAGCGCCACTGCCCTGAAAGACGCTGTAAAACCATGTCTATTTCTCTAGTAGTATTCAAAGATACAGGGCCCTCTATTTCTATTGTAGTACGGTCAAGATACATGGTCCTCTATTTCTATGGTAGTATACTCTAAGATACATGGTCCCACATATTTGTTCTCTTTATTTTACGCCGAGGCACAGTGGCCTCCATCCACCCGCAAGTCAGCGCCCGTCATGAAGCTGCTGCCGTCGGCCAGGAGGAAGACAGCCGGCGCCTTGAAGTCGTCCGGCACGCCCAGTCTCTGCAGCAGAGCGCCTGCCATCCACACCTTTTCGACGCCTGGCTCGGCCTTGAGCAGGCCGTCGGTCATGGCCGTTCGAATGTACTGGACTGGTCAGATCGGGGAGACGGGACATGTCCAGAAGAAGGAGGGAAACATACGCCAGGGGACAGGGTGTTAACCCGGATGCCATGCTGGCCCCATTCCTGGGCCAGGGACCGGCACATTTGCTGGACGGCCGCCTTGCTGCTGTTGTAGGCAGTGCACGTCAGGCTGCGGTTGGCAATCTGGCCGCTCATGCTGCCAATCAGGACGATGCTGCCGTGGATGTTGCGCGCAATCATTTCCCGCGCCGCATACTTGGCCGTGATGAAGACGCCCACCGTGTTGACCTTGAGGATGCGCTCAAAGTCGGCGGCCGGGTAGTCCACCGCCGGCACCTTTTGCTGGATGCCCGCACAGGCAACGACGCCCGCCAGCGGTGCCCCCTTCCCGGCGCCACCCTCTGCAATCTTGCTCATGAGCGCCTCCATCTCGGCCTCGGATGTAACGTCGCAGCGGAAGTACTCGGCCGATACCCCGGCGGTCTTGGCGGCTGCCTGCAAGTCCCGCCACTCGTCCGCAGCCGGCTCCGGCAGAATATCCAGACAGACCACATGGCCGCCAGACTCGACCACGGCCCCGGCGAGGGTGATCCCGAGACCACGACCGCCGCCCGTGACCGCAACGGTGCGGTTTGTGAGCTGGAAGAGCGCCGGCGCCGTCGGCTTCGTCTGGAGAATGGATGGGGACATGGTTCCTGCTGCAGTTTCTGTGTAGTCCGGATGCTCTGCTGATCTGACGATCTGGTGCTCTGATGCTTCTGCTCTGTGTAAAAAAGATGAAGAGCCCAAGAGATGAAGTCGATGGATCGCATATAGGTCCATTCGCAGAGCATGTTATAAAGTGGAGCTTCGGCTGTCAGGTGCTTGAGCGTCACCCCAGCGAAGCGCTTCAAGCCGCGGGGACCCCAATTAGCGGGATGAGCCTCCGCTGTCTTTGGAAATCGAAAGCGCTAGCGTGCACGTGGCCGTAGCGCGCCCCTGGTCTAGTAGTCCGTATTGGGAAATATCAGGCGCATGTCTTCGGCACGCGGGATTCCTGGCCAGGCCGGTCTTCGCTGGGGCATGTTTCACGGCCCATGGAAAGGGTACATAGGTGTTACTGCCGGACGTCATAGCCTTGCCGCACTCTGCCCATTCGCACCTTCAGCACGTTACTTTCCCCCCGCGCAGACACGCCATGGCTCCCCCAGGTTCTATTGACCCCCCGGTCTCGTCCAGTTTGACCAAGGCGAAGAACGGCAGCTCGCTGAAAGATGCAGAGGACATTCCTCTTGTCCTCGCCACGTTTCGCTGCCTCATTGCAGATCTCTGCCAGCAGTTCAATGGCGGCCACCCGGGGTAATTGCTTCTCGCGTCTCATTTGAATGTTCTGGCATCATGAAATATTCTGACCTCTCGCTTACAGGGGTGCCATGGACATGGCGGCCATTGGCGTCGCCCTGTGGAAATACGTGATGCGGTATTCGCCCAGCAACCCGTCGTTCTTCAACCGGGATCGCTTTGTGCTGTCCAACGGTCACACCTGTCTCTTCCAGTACTCGTTCCTGCACCTGACGGGCTACGAGGAGATGACCATGGACCAGCTCAAGTCCTACCACTCGGAGCTGACCGACTCGCTCTGCCCGGGCCATCCGGAAATCGAGCTGCCCGGCGTCGAAGTGACGACCGGTCCGCTGGGCCAGGGCGTCGCCAACGCTGTTGGGCTGGCCGCCGCGTCGAAGCACATGGGCGCCGTCTACAACCGGCCGGGGTTCCCCCTCGTGGACAACATGACCTTTTGCATGATCGGAGACGCCTGTCTGCAGGAGGGCGTGGCCATGGAGTCCTTCCAGCTTGCCGGGCATTGGCGCCTGAGCAACCTGGCTGTGATGTACGACAACAACCAAATCTCCTGCGATGGAAGCATTGACCTGTCCAATACGGAGGACGTTAACGCCAAGATGAGGGCCTGCAACTGGGACGTGATCGACATTGCCGACGGATGCTACGATGTGGACGGCATCGTCCGGGCGCTGGAAGCGGCACGGGCAAACACGCAACGGCCGACGTTTATCAACGTGCACACTGTCATTGGCATTGGAAGCCAGGTCCAAGGCAACGCCAAGGCCCACGGAGCTGCGTACGGCGCCCAAGACGTCGCCAACATCAAGCGCAACTTTGGCAGGAACCCAGAGGAGTTCTACGCGGTGCCCAAAACGGTCTACGACTTTTTCCGGGATGCAAAGGACAAGGCACTCTGGCTGGAGAAGGACTGGGAGGACCTGTTGGCTGCTTACACGACCAAGTATCCAGAGGAGGCGGCTGAGTTCAAGCTCAGAATGCAGGGCAAGCCGACGACCAACTGGCGGGACATTATCCCGCCCAAGGAAAAGCTGCCCACTGAGCCCACCCCGTCGAGAAAGTCGGCCGGTATCGTGTGCAATCCCCTGGCAGCAGCCGTCAAGAACTTTATGGTGGGAACGGCAGACCTTTCCCCGTCGGTGAACATGATCTGGAAGGACAAGGTGGACTTTCAAAATGTACGTGGCCGCTCCTCAGCCTCACCCAACGTCCTAATGACTAACAACAACAGCCCGATCTGAAGACGGCCTGTGGCATTAACGGCGACTATTCCGGGCGCTACATCCACTATGGTATCCGCGAACATGCCATGGCAGGCATCTCCAACGGCCTGGCTGCATTCGGCAAAGGCACCATTCTCCCCGTCACCTCCAGCTTCTTCATGTTTTACATTGTAAGTGGCGCTCCGGCTCCGTCCACCAGGTTTAGACACCATGCTTACTTTTTCCCCCGCTCAGTATGCTGCCCCCGCTGTTCGAATGGGGGCCCTGCAGGGCCTGCAGCAAATTCACGTAGCAACACACGACTCCATTGGCACTGGCGAGGATGGCCCCACACACCAGCCTATTGCCCTGGCCGCTCTCTACCGGGCCATGCCAAACCTACTCTACATCCGTCCGTGCGATAGTGAGGAGGTGGCTGGCGCCTTCATCCTGGCCCTGGAATCGACCTCCACGCCCAGCATCATCTCGCTGTCTCGCCAGGCCCTGGAGCAGTTTCCTGCCCACTCATCGCGTGACGGCGTCCTCCGTGGTGGCTACGTTTTCATCGAGCAGGAGGATGCGCAGGTCACTTTGATTGGCAGTGGTGCCGAAATGTGCTTTGCCGTCAAGACGGCCAAGAAACTCGAGGCTGATTATGGCATCAAGGCACGCGTGGTCAGCGTGCCCTGCCAGCGGGTGTTCGATAAGCAGTCAATCGACTACAAGAGGAGCGTGCTCAAGTACACTACGATGCCAGTTGTGGTGATCGAGGCGTACATGGTGAATGGCTGGGAGAGATACGCCGATGCTGGGTTCTCAATGGCTTCCTTTGGGCGGTCGCTGCCGGGAAAGGCGGCATATAAGTACTTTGGCTTCGACGAGGAAGTCATAGCACCGGCTGTGAGCGAGTTGGTGTCAGAGGTGAAGAAGAGTGGCCTGGAGATTCTAAGGGGGGAGTTCCGGGACCTAAATCCCATAAAGAGAAACCATTTTGAGTATTAGTAGGATAGAGCAGTTACTCATCCATATGGAATTGAACTCGATGATACGATCAAGTTGATTGAATTGGTTGACCGGGACGAAGCAGCTCAATAGCCCGTTGCCGTATTTGTGCAGCACCGTGCGCACAATGTAAGAGCCTCGTAAAATGCACAAGCAGACCTTCACCAACGAGATCTAGCAGCCATCAATAAACAAATCAAATAAACACCAGATCTCTCAAGGCATTTGCCGTTACTGGCCGGTGCATTACGGACGACCGCAGCATACTACTAGCCGTATTGCATTGGTTTTGTCCTGTCACGGCCCCTATTAGTCACCACGAGAAGAATACGAAAGAGCCTACAGCGGAGTAGAAGCCACAATAGGCAGGTGAAGAATGTGCGACTTATGTGAGGTGAATGCAGCAAAGCTGTTGGTGCCACTAGGCTTACAACTCGTGTGGAAGTCATCCCTAACTACAGCATCGTAGCACAGCAACTGTCAAAAGCTATAATTAGTAAGAGTAGCCACCAAGACCGACATACGGCCGCCAATTCAGGCTGTGGTAATGACTAACAAGCACCCTGCACATATAATAGTCAGTCTACCTTTATAAATTGTTGCTCTGCTCTTTTTTTTTTTGGATGTACCGCCGGTGGGTTCCCTTCAACTTCTGTTATATTGCCTTACCTTTATATTCTTCCTCTATTTACAATTCAAAGCGGATATGCGTCGTCTTCTCCAACGCCTGAGGATCTTGCCGCACGACAAAACTAAACCTGACGATGGGCCACCCCCCTACAGCTTGCATGATGGCCCGCCCCTAGCAACGTCCGCAATTATGGTGCCCATAAGGCCCCCACGGAGGGCTTCACCGCAGGCTACGACTAGTGCTATTACGACAGCTATTCGGCGTGCTGCTCGTTCTGTTAGCGGAGAGACCAAGAAATACGAAACTGCCAATGAAATGGCTACGGCTATTGCGGCGTATGCGAAGACATACGCCGTCGTAAGAGATCTTGCTTTGTCTTCTTCATATTACTTTGAGGATGCTATAACACTCGCCATCGATTCAATCTGCATGATCCCGGACGCCTCTTACCTTTCTTCGATCCCAATCGGAAAGCTCCACGCAGCGAAGAAAATTGACAGATGTGTTAAATGCATAAAGGCTGATCGGGACGACGTTCAAAGGATGATTGACGACACCTTAGTCAAGTGCATCAAGGTTATCTCTTTCATACCAGACAAGGAAAAGCCGAGGGTTTCGTGTTCCTTGATAAAGGCGCTTTGGGACATTGCAAGAAGCATCTCGCATGTGCCTTTACGACAGATTGCAGGGGATTCGTACTCTTCTTACGCCCTACTCATGGCCTGTCAGATCGGTAGGCACCCAATACCGGACGAAGAGAATCTCATGTACTGGAATTCATAGTTGCTACTGTCTTCACAACGACAGAGAATAAATGTAAAGGATCATTTTCGAGATACAGAAGCAAACTTGATATATGTTATGTTTGGCATAATCAGCTCTCTAAGAACTGGCCCCATAGATTCCCCCTGCCCGCCACAGGGAGGCAGAGGACATGGGCCGAATTTATATTATGAATGCTGTAATGATGTGTAGTGTTGACGCCAAGGGTTATAAACATGAGCTGCTGAGAGGCATTTAGGCTTCATGGAACAATCTATACAAATAAGTTTGTATAACGGTCAGCGATAGGATTGGGGGGCACCTCACCTAGGCGAGCCAGCAGCCGACTTAGCTCCAGCCGAGTCTTCCCGGTAGGCGACTTCATTCCACCTAGGGAGCCATTCTGATACAACCTCAGTGGCCTCCGAAAAAGCCTTCTTCAAGGTCTTTTCTGCCATTTTTACACCGTCCCAGGCCTTGGAGTGGCGGCTATTCAAAACGATCGGTGCGGCACCAGTCCATCACAGCCCGGTGGTAGTCGGTGGCGATGCCTCGTTCGACTTCCAACCGACGTCCATCAGCGGCTGCTACAAGCATGCCGGAAATGGCTAATGTCCTCTGGTGGCAGGCCGACGTAGTCAGCGGCGAGTGTTGTGATGGTGGTGGCGCCGGTGGCGGTGGCGGTGGTGGTGGCGGGTGGTAATGGTGAAGATACGGAGAGGATGGCAAGCCGGGCACGCGGGGCAGGCCAAACGACACAATAAGGGCACACCGGGATGACGGCTGAGGCCAGGAGGGAGGAGGATTTGGGCGGGATAAGGAGAGTATTATCGGCTGCAAGGCCGGAAGCGCTCTCTTTGCGCTATTATTTATTATGTGACTGTTCAGACTGAGGACAATCCGACAAATGGCCTTCGTTGCCATTACGTAGACTAATGTTGGCGAAAAACTCAACAAACCTACTCGGTGCCAAAAGTCAAACATGGAGAAACTGGGCAACATCAACTTATACCACACGAATTAGCTCTTTTGAAATTGACGTCTTTACGGTGGCAGGTTATGTAGAGCCACTAACGAACTGACGAATTATCAAGTTGTCTATTAGCGAATCTCTGACCAGCCAGTCACAATCATTATGTCGCAACGTACCTTATCTCATTGCCGAGAAGTTGTAGATGGCGGTAGAGTGTCGCAGGAGATTGACCACTGGCTTAACTAGCCATTGCTGCGACCTTCCCCCGAGGTATGAATAAGCGTACAGAAATTTTTGAAGAGCCGCGAGGAGCATGCCCTTTGAAGGGTCTCTATCCAATCAAAGAATAGCGAGCGTTATTACATGGTATCAGAAATAATAGTTCTCACTTCTTTAGCAAGTTCGTCGTCACGTGCCACGACCACATAAAATCAGCTCAGACTCACTGCGCTTTGTTTACCTTTCCAGGAAGGTAGAGGTTGCAGATCACGTGCTATATTAAAAGCGGGTACTCTGCAACCGGAACCATCGTAACAGCCATTGTCACCTTGCGCAATCCCCATGTTTTCTCCCGCGCAATAGCCTCCAGGCCTCGGGGCCTCTCACCGTTCGAACGAATCGGACCCGGACTTGCTTGCGATCGCGATAGACGCGAGAATGGCCGACTCTGGTGATAAAGACGTGACTATGGACATACCACCACAAGACGAAGCAGCCGGTAGTGATGCGGAATCGGTCGACATCGTCATGGAAGGCATGAGCGAGAGTGAGCCGGTCGTGGCCGGAGAGCAGCACGGCGACTTGAACAAACTACGAAAACCGCACGTCCTGAAGAGACTGTGGGAGCAGCACAAAGAAGAGGAGGAGGCGATGAACAAGTCGCGGAAGCTGCCGTCCTTGGACGAACAGATGCGTGAGGGCCTACGACGCTCAATAGGGCTGGCCCTGCAGCACGTCGGCTTCCAAGCTTCGAGCGACGAAGCACTGGAAAGCTTCTTGCTCATGACCGAGACGTGTAGGTACACCCGGCAGACGTTTGTTGGCGCTTGGCCGCTCATGACCGGCTGGCCGTTTCCACGGCGCACCTGCTGACAGAGAGCCCTGCAGACCTCCAATCGCTTGCCAGAGATATCGTGCGTGTGGCCAACTCGGCGCGCCGCTCACAGCCGATTCCGACCGACTTTGATCAGTCGTTTGCCCGCTTCAACCTAACACCGTCGGCCCTGCGGCCGCATCTACGACAGCCGGTGGCCAAGGCCAAGCTCGAGCCGGTCTACTTTGACCCCTTAGTGCGCCTGGGCCTCCGCGGCCAGGATGGCGACCTGCCGCTGCTGGGCGACGAGCTGAGCGGCAAGGCCGAAAAAAACGCCAAGGCATACATCCCGGTTGGCTTCCCAGACTTCCCCAGCATCCACACATACCGACACACACCCATTGACGTGGACACGGTCACCGTGAACGGCATCGGCATGCACTACGACGACGGCGAGCCCCTGCTCTTTTCCGACAATGTCGAGGGCTCTGCCCTCGTGCCGCCGCCACCACCACCGCTCGCCCAGCCAGCAGCGGCGGCAGCTGCAGACGCTGGGGCGGCCGGACAGTTGCGCAGTGACCCGAAGCGGATCCGCGAGGCAGCCGCCATCGAGGCCAAGCAGGCCGAAGAGGCGCTCCGCAGCCTCATGCGCGCCAGCAAGATCAACAAGCTCAAGGAAGTGCGTGCGGCAGCCGAGCGCAACGCCCTCAGCCGGCAGCGCTACACGCTCTGGGAGACTGCGATGCGTGAGCTGATCGAGGAGAGCACAGCCAAGACAAGTCCCGGGACAGTGCTGAGTGCCGCGGCGATGCGCGAGGAGATTGCCGACCAGAGCATGATGGTCAACGCCGAGAAGGCGTTTCAGCGCAAAGAGATACCGCGGAAGCCGGCCAAACGGCTCGCACACGCTTGATGCATTGTGTCGATTTCGGGTGGCGTTCTCGGTGGGGCATATCATTGTCTTTAGCATGTCGTTTTGGACAAGGCGAAGCGAACGAGAGCGCATAACAGCGATGCTTTTACTTGACCGTCCGCCAGCTGGCTGTCAGCTGGCAGGCGCTCTAGTCCTGTTCGGGCGAAAACGACCACCACGTGATCGCCCCCTTTGTGCTCGACCGCCATTGGTTCGTTTCAGTCTCGCCCTTTTTGGCCCTAACGGGATTTTGGCCTGCACAAAAAAAAATTGCAATAGGCCAGTGGGTGGAGCCGGGCCCTAAAGTGCGTTGAACCCTCTTTTCAGCTTTTTTTTTTGCGTGCTTCATTTGCCAGGGTTTGATTCACTTTTTGAACCTACCCCCAACACGCTTCTCAAGCAGAACTGTTCCCATCCGACCTTTTTTTTTCCCAATCCGGTCACCCTCGACAGCCCATCATGTCTGAGCAGCTCATCCTCAAGGGCACCCTCGAGGGCCACGTACGTTGTCCACTCATCCTGTTTTGCCTGGCCGGTCTGCCTCGTTTCGAGGCTTTTGGCGAACCGGTTTCGCCCCGGAAAGTCGAGAGGACAGATGGGGGAGAAGGACCGGTCGGGCAGATTCTGTGGTGCTGTGGCTAACAGAGGTTGTTGAACAGAGCGGCTGGGTCACCAGCTTGGCCACGTCCATTGAGAAGTGAGATACGATTCCGATCCTGAAACGGTGGAGAGATGGGGGCCTCTGCGGACGATGGGGGCGCCGTGGTTCGATCGTTTGCTTACCAAAAAAAAAACAGCCCGAACATGCTTCTCTCTGGCAGCCGCGACAAGACGCTGATCATCTGGAACCTGACCCGGGACGAGACTCAATACGGCTACCCGAAGCGGTCGCTGCACGGCCACTCGCACATTGTGTCGGACTGCGTCATCTCGTCGGACGGCGCGTACGCCCTGTCGGCGTCGTGGGACAAGACCCTGCGCCTGTGGGAGCTGGCGACTGGCACGACCACTCGGCGGTTTGTGGGCCACACCAACGACGTTCTGTCCGTCTCCTTCTCGGCCGACAACCGGCAGATCGTGTCGGGCTCGCGCGACCGGTCCATCAAGCTGTGGAACACGCTCGGTGACTGCAAGTTCACCATCACCGACAAGGGCCACGCCGACTGGGTGTCGTGCGTGCGTTTCTCGCCGAACCCGCAGAACCCGGTGATCGTCTCGGCCGGCTGGGACAAGCTGGTGAAGGTGAGTCGTGCTCGTGTCTTGCTTTGCATTTTGTTTTTTTTTTATCCTCCGTTCCTCCTACCGCAAGTGATGATTTGGAAACCTTTAAAGTATTTGCTACTTCAGAGCCTTTTGGCCATGAGACAAACATTACACCAAACCCCTGATGCAATTTCTATTTCGTCTGCTCTGTTCTGCACATGCCATACGCGATGCGCAGCCGCTAACGGGATCATTCAGGTCTGGGAGCTGTCGACCTGCAAGCTGCAGACGGACCACATTGGCCACACCGGCTACATCAACACGGTGACGATCTCGCCCGATGGCTCGCTGTGCGCGTCGGGTGGCAAGGACGGCACGACGATGCTGTGGGACCTGAACGAGTCGAAGCACCTGTACTCGCTCAACGCAAACGACGAGATCCACGCGCTCGTCTTCTCGCCCAACCGGTACTGGCTGTGCGCGGCGACGGCGTCGAGCATCATCATCTTTGACCTCGAGAAGAAGACCAAGGTGGACGAGCTGAAGCCCGAGTTTGTGGCTGTCGGCAAGAAGAGCCGCGACCCGGAGTGCGTGTCCCTGGCCTGGAGCGCCGACGGCCAGACGCTGTTTGCCGGCTACACCGACAACCTGATCCGTGCCTGGGGCGTCATGTCAAGGGCATAAACGCGAGGGCCTGCATAAAAAAGGGCAAGGGGGGGAGACGAGGGCTGACCGCGTGCGGGGGTGCGTGCGGATGGGCCTTGTTGGGTAGCAGGCTGGCCTCTCAACCGGAGGCCATCAGGATGGAGCAGCACACGGCTGTGCTTGTCTGTCTCGGCCATGCTTGTGTCGAGTACAGGGAGAGAGGTAGCGGGGCGGGGCGGCGCAACAAGGAATCCTGACGTCTTTGTCTCGTTGTGTGTTCAATCGGACTCTTTATTTCTTCTTCGGCAGCCATCACGGAGGGGAAAATCCTTACAATAAAAAAAAGGGAAAAGCAATTACAAATTACTAGGGTGATGGGTGATGAGTGTGAGTGGTGAGTGGTGAAGGGTGAATGGTGAATGGTGAATGGTGAATGGTGAATGGTGAATGGTGAATGGTGAATGGTGAATAGTGAGTAGTGAGTGGTGAGCGGTGAGCCGGAGCGGCGAGTTGAAGTCGTGAGAAAATTCACAGCTACTCCATGGGTTGGTTCTCGTGCTTCGCCTGGCTATGGCGTGCTGGTGTGGACTTGTGCGCTTAGGCGGCCGAGCAGCGTTTTCCGGGCCGGGACTTGGGCGAAATCGGCACCGTAGCAGTATGCCCGGCAGCTCCAGCGGTCGTCTAGGATCTTCTAGCGCGTGACCTGCCTATTTTGGGGCTCATCGTATCGCGGCATATTTCTGCGTGGGGTTTTCGCGTCTCGGTATCTATGGATCGCCCGCCCTCTCTGGCCAGCCGATTCTACGAGCAACGATTTGTGCCCGCCTCTTCAACGCATCCTACGGACCTCCATGGCACGGCGGCTTGGCGTTTTCCAGTCCATCCAATCAGGAGGCCCCATTTTACCATTTAGACGTCATTTTGCTCCATGTTAGCCTGCGGCCGATGAACAGCTCCTTGGACCACGGCGAGGGCGGCGCGGCGGCAGCGGGCCGCGAGTCGTCCGAATACGACTACGATGAAACCGAAGGTCTCCTGTCGGAGCGGCCGAGCAGCATCGACGAGGAGCCGACACGGCCGTCTGGGACGGGCGGCGAGCCGCCAGAAAAGAAGCACGATGTGGTGCGGTGGCGCGACTTGCCGCACAAGGGCCAGCTGACAGTGCTGACGCTGGCACGGCTGAGCGAGCCGCTGGTGCAGACGTCGCTGACGTCGTACATGTTTTACCAGCTGCGGTCGTTTGACCCGTCGCTGCCGGACTCGGTGATTGCGTACCAGTCGGGCGTGCTGAACGCGAGCTTCACGGCGGCTCAATTTCTGACGGCCATGTTCTGGGGCCACCTAGCGGACTCGCCGCGCTTTGGGCGGAAGCGGGTGTTGATGATTGGGCTGACGGGCACAAGTGGGTGGACAAGCCGGGTTTGGGTTGCAGGACGAGCACCGGGACACTGACTGTTGGTGCAGTGCTCTCCAGCCTCGGCTTTGGCTTCTCGCGGTCGTTTGGGCAGGCGCTCTTCTTCCGCTCGATCGGCGGCGTGACCAATGGCAACGTGGGCGTGTTGCGGACAATGTGCGTTGACCGGCTGGACGAGTGAGCGGATGGGCGAATGGGCGAATGGGCCTCACACTGACGGACGGCTGCAGGATCAGCGAGATTGTGCGGGAGAAAAAGTATCAGTCGCGGGCGTTTCTGCTGCTGCCGATGACATACAACATTGGCGTGATCATCGGCCCAATCTTGGGCGGCGTGTTGAGCGACCCGGCGCACAGCTATCCGGGTCTCTTTGGCGACAATGCGTTTTTGCTCAAGTACCCGTACGCGACGCCCAATCTGCTGAGCGGATTCTTTCTCTTTTCGGCCGTGATGGCCGTCTGGCTGGGTCTGGCCGAGGTGCGTGTTTCACTTGGGTGCCCAAAGACGGACCACTGACTGCTGATCTTTAGACGCTGGACTCGCTGCGCGGCAAGCCCGATATTGGGTTCGTGCTGCGGCACAAGATTGCGTCATTCTTCCGGCCAACGGCCGTATCGACGGTCGAGGGGAGTGTGCGGCTGTCGGCTGACGACTCGAACGAGTACACGGAACTCGAGCCAGAGACCGCCACGCGACGGCCGGCACCCAGCGCGGCGCGGGCGCGGTACACGCAGCGGCTGCCATTCCGGCGGCTGCTGACGCGCAACGTGGTGCTGACTCTGCTGGCACAGTGCATCTTTGGCTTCCACATGGGGGCGTTCAACGCGCTCTGGTTTGTGTTTCTGTCGACGCCCGTGTACGACGCCGCCAAGGCGCGGCCGGTGCCCGGCGGCGCGTACCTTGAACGGCGCCTGCCCTTTTTCTTTACAGGCGGCATTGGGCTGCCGCCAGCACAGGTCGGGCTCGCCATGGCGATCCTCGGCAGCTTCGGGATCCTGATGCAGGTGTTTTTGTATCCGAGCGTGTCGGGCCGGCTGGGCACGCTGCGGTCATACCGCGTCTTCCTCTGCCTCTTCCCGGTGACCTATGTGCTGGTGCCGTTCCTCAGCATCGTGCCGAGCCAGTCGTCACCTCCGCACGCCAAAGACGGCGTGGCCATTTGGCTGGCGATTGCGGGCGTGCTGCTGCTGCACGTCGTGGGCCGCACGTTTGCGCTGCCGGCACAGACGATCCTGGTCAACAATAGCACGCCCCACCCGTCCGTTCTGGGGACGCTGCACGGCCTGGCACAGAGCCTCAGCTCCCTGGCCCGCACGCTGGGGCCGGTGTTGAGTTCGTATCTGTACGGCGTCGGCCTGGATCACGGCGTCATCGGGGCCGTGTATTGGGGGCTGAGTCTGGTGGCCATGACAGGCATCGTGGCCGGCCTGGCGCTGCACGAGGGCAGTGGGCACGAAATCTGGTTGGAGGGGGACGTGGAGGAGACTTGACGTGTCTTTGTGGAATGGACGTCGTACGAAGCAGTAAGATAGAATCCAGATTTGACTAAGCGTATTCTTGTCACGTGACTGTATCCATATCTTCCCCCTTGGAAGCGCGAGGCAAATAGGGAGGAGAGCAGCGACAAACGATCCGCGATGCAGGACCTCGCCACGCTCCTTGCCGGCGGCTACCGCGCAGCGGGCCTCACGAAGCTGAAGCTGGCAGAGGTGCTGCCGGGCGGGCAATTCCCCGAGGCGATCCTCGAGCTGGGCGCGACACTGGAGCAGCTGGACCTCTCGGGGACGGGGCTGGCGTCGCTGCCGGCAGAGCTGGGTGCGCGGCTGCCGCGGCTGCGGATTGCCTTCTTCAGCGGATGTGCGTTTCGCGAGTTTCCGGCCGCGGCGCTGGCCGGGTGCGGGCAGCTGGAGATGGTGGCGTTCCGGAGCAACGGCATGACGGCGGTGCCGGCCAGTGCGTTTGCCGACGAGGCCGGGCTGGCGACGGCGCTGGCGGGCCGGCTGCGGTGGCTGATCCTGACGGACAACCGGCTGGCGGAACTGCCGGCGAGCATGGGGCGGTGCAGACGACTGGAGAAGTGCATGCTGTCGGGCAACCAGCTAGAGGGACTGCCGGCCACGATGGCCGACTGCAAGCAGCTGACACTGCTGCGGCTGTCGGCCAATCGGCTGGCACAGCTGCCGGCCTGGCTGCTGACAGCGCTGCCGCGGCTGGCGTTTCTGTCGTTTGCGGGCAATCCGTGTTCGGCCAGCGCTGCAGCGGCGGCAACGTCGGCAACGACTTTGGCAACAACGACCATGGCGACGGCCATGCCGCAGATCGACTGGGACCAGATCGAGGTGCACCATGTGCTGGGCGAGGGGGCCAGCGGCGTGATCTCCAAGGGGGTGGTGCGGGGCAGCAACAGCGTGTCCGGGACGACGACGCCAGCCGCGACCACGGGGGTGACGACGCCGGCGGAGAGCGCGGTGGCCATCAAGATCTTCCGCGGCGCGCTGACGAGCGACGGGACGCCGTACGACGAGATGGCGGCCAACATGGCGGCCGGCCACCACGTGAATCTGGTGCGGGTGCACGGGCAGATCCGGTTTGCCGAGGCGGAGGCAGAGCAGGACGAGGGGGGGGCAGAGGACACGGAGCACACTGAGGACACTGAGGACACTGAGGTGGCAGAAGAGACACCAGAGACACCAGAGACCAACACGGCCGAGGAGTTCCGAGGCGGCATCGTCATGGAGCTGATCCCGCCGCACTACCGCGTGCTGGGCCAGCCGCCGTCGTTTGCCACGTGCACGCGCGACTGCTTCTCGGACGACGCGGCGCTGACGCGGCGCGGTGCCCTGGCGGTGCTGGCCGGCGTGGCCTCGGCGGCCGAGCACCTGCACGCGCGCGGCATCGCCCACGGCGACCTGTACGCGCACAACATTCTGGTGGCGGGGGCGGACGAGGACACGACGCACGCGCTGCTCAGCGATTTTGGAGCGTCGACGCTGTACGGCGGCGGTCAGGGGCAGGGTCAGAGTCAGGGCCAGGGCCAGGTGGACGTGGACGACGCGCTCGAAAAGATCGAGGTGTTGGCGTTTGCACACCTCCTCGCGGACGTGGTCGGGCTGCTCGTGGACGGCGGCGGCGGCAGCGAGACCGACTCGGCCACGGCCGACATCCGTCCCGCCCTGCTGGCCCTCCACCAGCGCTGCGCCGGCAGCGTCGTGGCCCAGCGGCCGACGTTTGCGGCCATTGTGGCCGAGCTGCGGGACATGCAGGCGGTGCAGGCGGTGCAGGCGGTGCAGCCAGTGCAGCCAGTGTAGACAGCGCAGGGCACCTGCTCAGCGGCAGCGGATGGCTGCGGCCCGCCCTCGACCGTTCTGATCACACGGCCATCAGGCCAAGGCGAGCCGAAAACACGCTGTCCCTCAGACCACCTGCGCGTCCAACGACAGGCCGATGACACATGCACGCGCCAAGCGAGGCCCGTGGGGGTCCAGGCCTGAACCTGTGGGGAAGGGCGCTTGTTTTTTCTTCATTGTGCTTGCGGTTGAGCCTTTTCAGACTTGGGTTTTGATTGGATTTTCTACTTGCTTTCTTAGTTTGACGTGGGGGATTTTAGAGTGTAGATTTGGATCGACAGTGAACAGCCAATGGCTCTGAGAGATAGACTCGTACACAGACCAAGACAAGAGAACAGAATGGACGACAGACAGTCACTTCCGCGCCGTTTCGACAGCCGCTCGCAACCCTGGTGGACTTATCGGCTCCTGGTATAGGACCGGTCTGGTCGTGACGTTCCATGGCGGAGGCGGGACGTTACGGCCGGCATTCACCGAGCTAGACAGCCCGTACCGTGCCCGTTTCAGGTCGCATCACACCCCCTCCGCGAAAACCCTTCCTTATGCTATCCATCGCCACGAGCCAGTCTCGGTCAGGAATGGAGGGCAGGCCGTTAGCCCTGATTCGCCGGCCGTCGCCAGCGGTGACATGTTGCTCAATGTCGCTCTGCCGCCAAGAGCCAAGCCGCCCGCTCCCCATGGCCTCCATCCAAATGCATTGGCTGCCCTGCATTGGCTGCCACGGTCAGCAGCAGTGATAACTCGACCCTATGCCGCAATAAGCAGCTGCTGCTTGGATGGATCACACTGCGTTCGGACATGTCCGGTCCTTCCCTCCTCCACATACAGTAGCGGCCGTTTGTGACCAGATCTTCCTGCAATCTGCGGACGGATCAAGAGGTATCTTGTATCATACAGGCGAAAAATCCTCATTGTGCGGCATTTGTTGCCGCTTTCCCCCCCCATAGCAAAACCCGCGTCTGTGCCACGGGCCTGCTGCATATTCGACGCGGCCGTCGGCCCGTGTGCAGCCACTCAGCACTCGCGGATATGTGCCGCGCCACGCAGATGCACACAGGCGCAGAGTTGCAATTTGCAAAAAGTCGCCGAACCAAATTTAAAAATAAAAAATAAAAAACGGAAGAAATGTCGCCGACGCTACATCTCAACCGCCTAAGCGCTAGCCACACTCAACGGTCGCTCTAGCGGGGGGGGCCCAGGCTTGCGAGATATCTTAGGTCGCGGCTGCCCACTGTTCCATCGCCCGCTGCTAGGGCTAGCCTCGCTCGTAAAAACTAGAGAAGGAGCAATCGGGCACCAACCAGAATGGCCGCCAAACTAACAAGGCGCCTCGATCTGGGACTACGAGTACAACCTTTGGAATAGTAAAAGAAGACTGTCAACGCCACCAGGCTACAACGCCACGCCCGCCGCCGTCCACCTGTCCGTCTTGCCGCACGTTGGAGGCACACATCGTCTTCTGCTCGTTGGGCTCTATTAGCGCAGAAAGTAAATCGGCTTTCGGACCGGGATAATTATGGAGACAGGGCACGCCAGGATCCAGAAAAACAGGCCAGATCGACATCGCTCAGGCCTCATTGGCAGCAAGCCGCCAGAGCCTTGGCGCCGCCACAGTGCGCAGCCGATGGCGAGCCCCCAGACAGCCGTGAGTCAAGTGGGATTGCCGGTGAGGGGCACGACCGGCCGACACACAGCCAGCTGCTGGCGTTCAGTCTTGCATTTTCAGTGGCCACGCAGCCACGGAACAGATATCTGACCTCTTTCCGCGGCCCCTGCCCGGGTACGAGAGTACGAGTACGAGTACTACGAGTACTACTGTCTTTGTGCTGAACCCGTCCGCTGCCCGCCACTAGCACCCCACTGCCGCCCTAATACCCCTGTTGTGCGCGTCCCCAATCACACCCACCAAAACTGCCTGGCCACAACGACTGACCGTCCAGCCGCCTGCGCTGCCCATCTGCACGTCAATCAGCCAGAACGGCCCGGCTCTGTCAAACCGGCTGAGGCCAATCCCCGCCCAGGACGGACGGCTTCAAAATCTCCTTCTTCTCGTGTCAAGCCCGCTCACACTCCTGTCTCGGGCAACCGACAGCCCCCTCCCCATCGACGTCACGGCCTCTTGTGCCCCAGAACTTATCTCGGCTCTCCTCTCTGTCCTTTCTCCCTCTTCTCCCTCTGCTGCATATATCCCCTCTTCCTCCTCTTCTGCCGAGTACAGCTCCCTCCACCGGCCCTTTCACCTCTTCCCCTCCTCTTCCCCTCTACCTCCTCTTCCTTCTTCGCCCCCTTCCCCTCGCCCGCTTCGGCTTCTCGTTCCGGCCGCTGCCATGCAGTGATCCCACGACCGGCCGATCCCTGAAAACCTCATCTCGTGTTGGTTACACCCAATCTCAGCCGCCCCCTGCACACTGTGCCCCTGTCCGGCTGCGTCCTGCATCCGCCTGTTATTCTCCGCCCTGTCGCCGTCTTCACATCTATACCGCCATATGCGATCGGTTGTGTACCGCGCCCTCTGTCTCGGGCCAGCACGCCAGCACGCCAACACCACGAAAATCACACGCGCCACTCGGGTGTCTCGGAGCGTCCAACGGCCAGATCGTCCGCCCTCCGCATATCCACGTCGCTGCCCATCTATGTATAGGGTGCCTGCATCTCACACCCTGCCTCATCTCTGCCAGCTTTTGCCTCCACCCGCATAAGCCGCCCGCCGCCAGCATGCCGCCCTCTCTGCCGATCGATCTCGCCAACTTTCCGTCTCTCCGCACCCGCAAGGCTCTGCTGCTCCTCGACTTTCAAAATGAGTTTCTGACGCCGGGCGGCGCTCTGCTTGTCACTGAGCCTCCCGACTTTGTAAGCCGCGCCCTGGCCGTCGCCCGGGCCTTTCGCAGCTCTGGTGTTGGAGACGTCTTTTGGGTCCGCAGCCAGTTTGAGAGCCACCGTCCGACTGCCGATGCCCACATCGTCACCGCCGACACCCCCAAGAGTCCGTCCGCTCGCCCGCCCTCGTCCCGGAGTCGCCGCGGCCTGGAGGTGGACCTGGACCAAGATGCGGACCCGGAAGCTTTCCTCAGCCTCGGCGGGCCTACTCCTCGGGTAAAACAGGACCAGGCCGAGCGGCTCTACCCCGGCAGCATCGGCAGCGAAATCGTGCCCACCATGGCGGCCACGGTGGACGGTCGTCACGATACGGTCCTGGCCAAGTCCCACTACTCGGCCTTCCAGTCGAGTCAGCTGCTCGGCCGCCTGCGCACGCACTTTGTCACTGAGCTGTACATCTGCGGTGCCCTGACCAACGTCAGCGTCCACGCCACAGCGCTCGATGCGGCGCGTCACGGCCTGGCCCTGACCCTCATTGAAGACTGCTGCGGCTACCGGAGCGCAACCCGCCACCACAACGCCGTCCACAGCCTCGTCCAGCTGACGGGCTGTGACGTTGTCGACTCGGACGCGGTCATCCAGAGCCTGGCACCGGCCATGCCGCCGATGGGCGGGGCGCCATCCCGTGGCGGTCAAAGTACAAGCTCGTCGATGGCACGGCCCAGCACTGGCCGACGCTCAAAGGCCCGCTCCTCAACGAGACAGGCGACCGAGGGCACGATCGGGGTCAGCGGCAGCGTCTCGACGGTCCGCCAAAGCGGAAGCTTACCCGTACGTATCAAAGATCCGGCATCCGACGATGGACAGAGGGAGGCCAAGGCGGCCGTTGAGGGCACGCGGGGCCGCTCCGGGGGTGAACAGTCGCAACTAAACTGTGTGCCTCTTGTAGCCGACGCTGTCGCCCAAGCCCGGCCGCAAACGACTGAGTCGGTACAGCCCGTGGCGTTAGCAGAGACCGAGTCACCCCAAAGTGATGCCACAAGCCGTTCATTGTCGGAAAAAGTGGTGTTGGCGCCGCAGGATCCCCAGTCAGCCCAGGCAGAAGGCAGCGCTGCAGATGAGTCAATCAGGAAATCTGCCTCTGCCGTTCTGTCGAAGCAACGAGAAGCACCTCCATCCCCATCGAAGAACGGAGATGCGGCCCATAAAACGGCTGGCCAGCCTGCAGAGGCGGTCCATCCCGAGTCTCCTGACGACACGTCGCCAGTTCCGACCGCCATGCCCGCCATGCCCGCCCAAGCGCAACCCGAGACGGCCCCGGCCAGCGCCGTGCAAGAGGATCCGGCAGGAAAGCTCACCGCCTCAGAGCCTTTGTGTGAAGGCGACACGATTGTGTACAGCAACGTGTTGCCGCCCTCTGTCGAAGATGGCATATACGATCGGCTGTGCGAGGAAGTGCAGTGGCTGCGGATGTCGCACCAAGGAGGAGAGGTTCCGCGTCTGGTGTGCGTGCAGGGTGAGATAGACGAGGATGGGAACATGCCCGTCTATCGTCATCCAGCCGACGAGTCTCCGCCGCTCGAGTCGTTCAGCCCGACGGTGTTGCAGATCAAGAAGCAGATCGAGAAGATTGTCAAACACCCCCTCAACCACGTGCTGATCCAACTGTACCGCAGCGGCCACGACTACATCTCCGAGCACAGCGACAAGACGCTGGACATTGCCCCAGACTCATACATATGCAATGTCAGCGTTGGCGCCGAGCGGACAATGGTCTTCCGGACGAAAAAGGTCGCCAAGGACCCCTCGAGTCCGGAAGTAAAAAAGGCCGACGAGGCAGAAGGTGACGGAGCCGCCGAAGCTCCGAAGCGACAGATATGTCGTGTGCGCTTGCCACACAATTCGCTATGTCGGGTGGGCCTAGAAACCAACAAGCGGTGGCTGCACGCGATCAAGCAGGACAAGCGCATGGGCCGGGACAAGAACGAGGCGGAGCTGGCCTATAATGGGGGGCGGATCAGCCTGACGTTCCGGCAAATCGGCACGTTCCTGAACGGTGACCAGACGCGGATATGGGGCCAGGGGGCGCGGTCGGCGGTCAAGGAGACGGCCGGGCTTGTGGTCAACGGGCAGGAGGACGAGGCTGTGCGCATGCTGCGTGCGTTTGGCACGGAGAACCACAGCAGCGAATTTGACTGGGACAAGCATTATGGCGAGGGGTTCGACGTGCTGCACATCCACACGGCGGCGCGGCTGTTCTCGAGTGGAGACAAGATGGCGGACCTGAGCGTGCAGCTGATGCTGGCCGAGTTCGGTCTCGGCTATGCCAAAGGCAGCATGGGCGATGCGTCGAGCAAGACGTCGACGCTGGATGTGGCGGTGCGGTTCGCCGACCGGGATGGCTCCGTGGTGGACGGGGTTCTGGCGACGATGCTGTACCTGGACAGTGTGTACCGACCGGCAAGCAAGCTGGCGGCTTCTGGCCACGAGACGGCACGGACCTTTTCCCGGCTGCAGCAAGCTCTACACCTGCAGGACGCGTGGAGAGGGGCACAGAAGGCATCTGAGGACAGCAACGGCAGCTCCGCTGTGTCAGCTCTCGCGGGCGAGTTGACCAAGTGGAACAACTATGCCTCTCCCGATGCGAGCGAGCCGGCAGGGTTCATCGCTGGCGGGGCGTGGACGTCGCTGGCGGACTTTGGCTTCTGGCCGGTTCTGCACGCGGCGGAGAAAGCGTGCGGCAGCGAGGAAGCGCTGTGCACGGAGCTCAAGAAGCTCAAGCTCGACAATCTGGCGGGATACTACAGCCGGTTCAGGGCGAGAGACCAGGTGCAGCACGTCTGCTCGTCTGAACGGTGAACGGTGATTTATGGAAGGACTATTTTATCTTGTTGGATTTTTCTTTTTTTGGATCTTCTTTCCTCCAAACATGTGTTTGGATGGTTCAAAGTCGGAAAGCTCAATTTTGGTTGTTGGATTGATGGTATCATAAAGCATGGCAAAACGCCACACACAATTGGAAAAAATATCAGGACATGCTTTGCGTAGGCGCGTTAATTTGGCACAACGAGCAGCAGAGCAACCTTGGCTCAAGGAGGCTGCGGGTCCTTGAACAGCTGAAAGGCGAAGCTGCCCCAGGGAGAGCGGGCGACCCAAGTGATGGGATCGGGCGGCTGGTGGAGGGCTTGGCGGCCAGGAGGGGGAGCGGCGTCGACGTGCAGCCAGCCGTAGAGACCGGCGCGGGCAAAGACGGAGCGGTTGGCGCTGAGGGCGGCGGCGCTGGTGGCGGCAGAAGTGGAAGCAGAAGCGGAAGCAGAAGCGGAAGCAGAGGCAGAGGTAGAGGCACTGCCGAGGACGACAGCGCCCCAGCAGGGACGGTCGCGGAGGCGCTGGGGCGCGTAGAGGACGCGCTGGAGGGCGGCGGCGACAAGGTCGGGGGCAGAGTCGGGCTGGCGGGGGTCGACGCGGAAGACGTGGACATGGCGGAGGTCGGTGGCAGAGACGGCGGCCGGCAGCTCGTCGAGGACGGCGAGGCTGTCTGGGTCGAGGACGCGGGCGCGCAGGCCGAGCAGGGCGGCGACGTCGAAGCGGGCTTCAAAGTCGACGACGACGACGGCGTGTGGCCGTGGCGTGGCGACGACAGCGGCGGCGGTCAGCAGGTACAGCAGCGGCAGGGCGTGGGGGCCGGCGACGTCGAGACCGGCGGCGCGTGTGGCCCGGAAGTGGGCGGCGACGATGCGGTCGACGGCGGCAACGGGGACTGTGGCGGCAGCGCCGGTGGTGGCGACAGCATTCGGCAGCAGGCCGGATTCCGAAGCCGGACGGGGCGGCGACAATGGGCGCGGCAGAGCGGCAGCCACAGCGGCGCGTGTGCGGATCCGGCGCAGCAGCTGAGGGGATCAGTCAGCAGAGGAGAGGGTCGGCGCACTTGGGGGGGGGCGCGAACGAGGAACAGCACTTGCGTCTTCGAGGCTGGTCTCTTCAATCTCGGCCAGAATACGCCGGCCGGCGGCGGCGGCAGCGGTGCCAGCAGCGGCCGCGGTGGCCATGGCGGAGAAGAACGAAGCCGATATGCCTGGAAGTGATTATATTACAAAGTCAGCGCTCTCGAAATCCAGTAGAAAATTGGGCCCCGCTCAAAATCGACGGAAAAGCACGCCACAGAACAACACCCAACCGACGCTGCAGCCCCCCCCCCATGACGCCCCCGTGCTACACCTTCTCGGCGGGCGAGCTGCCCGAGCAGGTACAGCATGACGTCCGCGGACGGCCACGCAAACCACCGGCCGGCCACCCTCAGAACCAGCCCTACGGCATCGACCTGGCGCGCGACTGCACCCTGCTGGCATCCATGGTGCAGTACAGCTGCTCGGTGGCCCGGCCACACGACCCCGACTGCCCGGTGCGGTGCTGGCCGGTGCAGCGCATGTTCCGGCAGTGCGTCCTGTCGTGTTTCCGCGGCTGTTTATGCGCTTTGCTAACGGCTACAGGTGCCAGGACCGGTCTGGCAGCTTCACCGTCGAGACGACCGCCTGGGAAGGCCGGGAGGGCCGGCAGAGCCGGGAGAGTAAAGCGGAGGACAGCAGCCGCCATGGCAGCTCTGCCAGGCCGGCAGAAACAGAAGCGAAACGGGAGAGCATGCATTGACGCGGCAGTGGGTTTCCTTTGGGCTTTCGCATGGGAGGCGTTACGGTTACTGGTCACCAAGGCAGAGGCAGGCAAACGACCTGCCAATGCGGCTCTCGTTCAACATCAACATCAATCAAGGCCGTGCTGTGCGTGGCCGTATTTCTGTCCTTCTACCCAAGCTCCCCCGTCTCCTCTCTGTCCATGTGCACCCGTCGTCTGCAACGTCCTGCGTCCTGGCGCCGCCCCTTAATCCGACCGTGCGGCGGCACGCTCCTGCTCGAGCTTCTGGTAGTAGTTGTCGCGCGCGTGGGTCCGCGGCATGTGGTAGCCGTACCAAAAGGCACTGCCTGCGCCAACACCGAGACCTGGAAAAAAAAAAAAGAAAAACATGTCAGCTCGTCTGGCGCGGCCCCCGGACACTGCGAGTCCATCACATACTGAGGGCCACGGTGAGGTCCACAATCAGCCTGCGGCGGAGCATCTGCACGAGCACACAATGTCAGCCTGGGAGTCGTCGACCGTTCCTGTTCTCCCCGCGTTCCAGTCGACCCGGCTCGGTTCGGCCGTCCGGCCATTGCGGCCGCGGCTGTGGGGGCATACGTACGCCGGTGATCGGAGCGACGGCCATTGTGAGTGTGGTGTTCGGAGATCGAGAACGCGAAAGACGGCCGAGTAGTGGTGGTGGTGGTGGTCGGGGAAGGATGTACGGATGTGCGAGGACGAAGCGGAAGCGGGAAAAAACAGCCACTGAGCCGGCCAGCAAATGGCCTGATGCTTATTTTCGCCCGGGTGATGTGGTCACGTGATTCTAGCCAGCCACTGTCACGTGGATCGCTGGACTAGCCAACCAGAGGTCCGCGAGCTTCCGATTTTTCCAGACGCAAAGCTGCAAACAGTTCAGGTCCCGGACGGCGTCCACAATGAGTCTCGTTATGCCCTCGCGGAGGGTGCTAGCGACAGGTACGTGCTTGCTAGGAACCAATTGGAAGAGTGAGAGGTGCCGGGCGGCGGGGCTGACAAGTTTCTGCTGCAGCATCGACCGGGTGGCAACAGGCGGCGCGGCCGCTGCACACGACTGCGGCACGGGCGGTGGACTGGGGCCGTTTGTTTGGGCGGAAGAAGCGGACGGCAGCGCCGAGCGGCACCGATGTGGCGGGGGGGCTTTCGGGTGATGTGACGCGGGGCCAGACGCGGCAGGCGCTCAAGGACCGGATGACGAGTCCGCAGCTGGGCGCGAGCGCGTTTCTGAGCGAGATGGACCAGGCGTCGGAGCCGCAAGAGGGCCAGACGGCGCAGACCAAAAAGACCGGAGCCAAGGCCGCCGACAACACGGCCCGCGACCCGCTGGGCACGTCGCTGGTGCCGGCACACCTGCAGCGGGCGCTCGATCCGGATCCGCGCAGCCGCGTGCGGTGGGAACGCAAAATGGTGGCCCGCCACGTCGGCCGCCTGCTGGACCCCGCCGGCGCCGAGACCCGCGACGAACGGCTCGCCCGCACCGAGCGCCAGCTGCTGCACAAGTCTGCGCCGCTCGCCACCAGCACCAAGAAACTCGGCCATCTCGCCCGCCAGATCGCCGGCAAGACGCTCGAGGACGCCCTCGTCCAGATGCGCTTCAGCAAGAAGAAAATGGCCCGCGACGTCTACTGGCACCTCCAGGAGGCCCGCGACACCGCCGTCGTCGAGCGCGGCATGGGCCTCGGCCGCGTCGCCGCCGCCAAATCTGCCACTGGCTCTGCTGACTCAGCAGCACCCGTCCGCATCCAGACCCACGACGGCCGCTGGCTCGACATCTCCGACCCCTCCCGCATCTACGTCGAGCAGGCCTGGGTCGGCAAGGGCATCTGGCGCTCCGTCGAAACCGATTACCGCGCCCGCGGCCGCCGCTTCCTCAAGTGGTCGCCCTCTACCTGTGAGACGCCTGTCTGCCTCGCTGCCGTTTCCCCGCTAATTCAACCATAGTCCTCTCCGTTGTCCTAAAGGAGGAAAAGACCCGCATCCGTCAGCACGACGAGCGCGTTGCCAAGCAGGCCAAGAAAGCGCCCTGGGTGCATTTGCCGAACCGCCCCGTGTCCGCTCAGCGGCCGTACTACTCGTGGTAGTCGTCTGTTTCTCTGGGTATATTCGCTCTGTAAATTACTCTTCTTACAAAGATACAAGCATACGCATGACATTGGCGCCACATGGCACTGCTTTCCGGATACTCCAACTGGGTCCAACTGAATCCAGATTCATGCCACAAGCACTATATCACACCATGTTCCTTGGCACGTGTCGCGGCACCATGTCCTCGTACCGCCGCGACTTCATCTCCAACTCAGATACGCTCTCGTGGTCGTTTGCAAAAACCCGTCCGGCTCCAGGCAACGGATCCGAGATCTTGTAGCCATTGCCACGCTTGTGTTTCCGTGCAATGCAAAACGCAACCACGGCGCCAATCACCGCAACGGCCCCAACCGCCGATCCAATACCAATGCCGGCCTTGGCCCCGACCGACAGAGTCGTCGCTGCTGCCGTCGCCGTCGCCGACGCACTGCTGGTGCTGGTGCTGGATGCTTTGCTGCTGCTGCTGCTGCTGCTGCTGCTGGGTGTAGTCTTCTGCAACTCGTGTTAGCTGCCATAGCCCCCCACGTCAGTCCCATTAGAGCATAGCTTACTGTGGATGAAGTAGTCGCGACAGCGGCAGAGGAAGTACCGTGCGTCCCGTTGGAAGCCCCAAAAGCTCCCGTGCTCGTCGAAGTCGTTGCAGCATCAAAGGTGGACGGCGGCGTGGTAGTGGTGGGCGTGTATGCTGTCGTCGCGGTAGTTGGATAGGACGTGTAAGGAGCCGCCGTTGTCGTCGGCACATAGGATGTAGGCGCAGCTTCCGATGTGAACCCGGCCGTGGCATCAGCCACGGGTGTCGTCGATACGGCTACTGCTGTGGTGGAAAGCGCCGCCGCTGGGTCTGTTAGTCACAGTCCCCGTGCAAAACTGACAGGCTGCCCAGGACAAAGCACCAAACGTACTAGCACACACGCCGATCATGTAGTTGGTCACGGATGGGAAGAGATCCGAGGCACAGGCGTTGTAGGCGCAGTCGTGCACACCGTCCAAGAAACCGGAAACGGCGCAGAGACAGCTTGCGCTTTCGTCCGAGCAGCCAAACGATGCACCCTCACTAATCAAGTTGTCGAGGCATGTTTCCTAGCAGGAACAAGGTCAGCCACACGTCCGATACAACTCTGCAAGGCCTTGCGCCTCCTCCAAGATACGTACACCGCAGCCGGGCAGAGACGCCTCATCAGGAAAAGTTTGTGACCGGACTAGCCCTGTGCACAGGGCGAGGAGAAGCACGGAGCTTGTCGACCACATCTTGCTGAAAGGAAAAAAGATATATAATAAAGAGAGTAAAGGCCAAGGCGAGGCAAGGTAGACAGCTTCCCAGAGCTGTTACTGGATAGACCGGCTGCAACAAGAAAAGAAGTAGAAAGCGAAAGCGAATGGAAGAGGCCGAGCAAGACGCTGCGGGAGAAGACAAGGGAGGCGAGGGGCCGGCGCGGGACACCCGCGAGTATATGTAAAGTAAGCCGAAGAGGGGTGGAGCTTGGAGAAAAGCTAGAGGCGGCAGAATCGAGGAATGGCGTCTGCAACGCGGGCAGGAGTCGGCACACGGCGCGTCAGAGTGGGACTACTCGTATGCAGACTTGGAGCCGGCGTGCTGGCAAAGATGGTGTCGTGGCGTTTCGATCGTCTAACCAGGAAAAAGAAACTGAGGATGCCAGACGCAGCTGGATCGTTTGCACGCGAAAATGGGACGGTGCCTGTTGGGACGCGCAAAGACCTGCAGATGCAACCTTTAGGAGCAAGGGAGGGGGATACCAAGACACAAAAAAAAGTCAAATAGTACGAGGAAAAAGGGAGTGCATACAAGCAGAAGAGAAGAAAATGGTATATCGCCAAAAACAAACAAATTGAGACAATAGTGGTGGAAGGAGTGACGAGAATGAGAGGGCAAAGACAAGGAAAGCACGATGGCAACAGAGCCTTTACGGTGAAAAGGGGGAAGGAACGGTGAGCGACGACACCGGGACCCCGCAGCTTAAAAGAGTCCACGATGGGAATCTCTTTACAGGTGGAGCACGGAGCCCTCCATTCGAATATCTGACTCTGCCTTCCATGGGTTCCGCTCCCTCGGCGGGCCCCTGGCCGGGGTCCAGGACCGCACGCCGTTGCCTGCCGCAAAACGCTCGTACTCGTATTCCACACACAGAAACACGGCATGTCTGGCGTTTTCAGACCTTGAAGAAACCGCTTCTCGTTTTTTATGTCGTGCAGATTCAAGATACTGTTTCCTTCTCGCCAAAAGACCTCGCCTCGACGCCTGCTGCCACACGGCGTACAGGTGTACTTGTACACAGGTACTCGTACAGCCAAGTACGAGTAAGATATTATTACACGCACACCAAAACGCGACCACGTATTATTATCCGCCCCTCCAACTTCGCGTGCCTGACGGGGGTTCCTGCACTAGCCCAGCCTGGCGTCTCCAGGTGCAGATCATCGCCGTTGGCGGCTAAGCACCAGGGGCCAGCAACCCTGGGGACTGGCAGCTGTTGCGGTGCAACGTAGTAGAGTCCAGCCGCGCAGCCAATTCGTGTGGTTGGAAAACCTGTCGCACCGACCTGGTGTTTGTCGCCCTCACAGCCAACATTTTTTTGGAAAATGGTCACCTGGAAAGGGAGGCTCGCTAGCACGCGTCCCCCCTCTGCCGGCTGCTGCGGCCAAGAAGAATCCGGTGCGGGTTCTCCGCTCACTTCGCATAAGACCAGAATGCCGCCTGGACTGGTGCGTTTTGCGCCCCTATGATTGGTGGTGGCCCTGACTGGTCCCAAGAAATAACCCGCGCACCATCAGCTGGTGGGGATCTTACACTGGCCCGTCGTCTCAGATTTTCGTGCTACCAAGGCACGGCCGATTCTGTCTTGCGGCGACTCAGGCATGGTGCATGACGCCGTAACTGTTCCTCGTATCTTACCATGGGTATCTCGTCACGAGTATGAGGTTGTCCCGCAAATGCGACATGCCTCTCCACATTCGAGGTCCCAACATGACTGCCGCATTCACCGCCACGGCCGTATTTTTTTCCTGCTTGTCGCTCAAGGCTGTTTCAAGTCTAGGAATGGCCCAACATTCCTTCTGTGGCCTCGGCGTCATGTGGCGATCGCAGAGCCGCCCTGCCGCCCGGTGGTGGTGTCATCCAACCCCCTAAAAATCCGGTCATCACCTGGTTTGCGCGCTCTTTCATCCCGCTTCCTGCCGCTCTCCAACGGCAGTTCCGTCTCTGAGCAAGAATACCAGCATGTGCGGCATGGTACCGGGAGCGAGTCTGTCTGCCTTGCCAGCGTCCCTGTCGGCGCTGCGCCACCCTGCCGGAATTGTTGCAGGGCTCCTGGTAGCATTTCATTTCCTCCAACAAGGTTTTCAAACAGCAGCCTTGCAGGGATTCGCACGGCATCTCCTCCTCGTAAGACGCCAACCAGTACGAGTAGATAAGCCACGTAAGACGCACGTCATTGGCGTCGAGGATCGTCCGCACTGCAGGCCGTCACAGCAAAAGGCTATTCATATTGTGAAGACTGTCGGCGTCCCGCGGGTCTTCCGGTCAGCCGCCCTTGATCGTTCTGGTATGAATAGGCATCCGCAACGCTTTCCGCGGCCTGTGCGTCCAAGACTGCAGTGTCACCACAATGTCGCATCGCTGTCAAGGAACGAGAACTTGGCAGGGAAGAAACGAAAGGGCGCCGCTGTACAGACTATGGAGGGATGGCATCCATTCCATGCCAATGGGAAAAATAACTGGGCCCATTAAGCCCTGGCTGGCGAAAGAATGCTGGTCTTTCGCGCACAGGCTAAGCGCAGGCGCGTTTGCCCAGGAAGATGGGTGCAAAGGACTCTGTCGGCGAGCGATGCAGTCGCCTTTGGAAACGATGTCAGCTTTGTAAGCAGATGTGCACGTGGTCCCGGACGACATATTGTCCGAAATAGGCAATACGGTGTCGACTTCGTCTGCCATTTGCATTAGCAGGCAAGGAACGAAAGAAAGTGTACGAGATGGAAATACCTACCTGGGCGTCCTCTCGGGGAGCTCTCATTCTGTTTCTTTCTGCTTCATTGCTTTCCTCATCCGCCTCGCGAGGGCGGCAGGTGGAATGTATCGTATTGTGGTCGTTTTGCCGCTGATGAACCGCCAGTTGTGCATGTTATGTTCGTCGACTCCGTCGTACGCAAATCGCACGATTTTCTGTCCCCTCTGCTTGGGGACTGGCTCTACCACTGGCTTTTCCACCCACGTCTCATCCTCTGTATCGTCCTCGTCGTTTTCGGCTTCTACTGCTTTCCCGTGTTCTGCTTTCCTCTGTTCTGCTTTCCTGTGTTCTGCTGTCCTGTGTTCTTCTATCCTGCGATCTGCTGTCCCGTGTTCTGCTTCCTCGTGTTCTGCTTCCTCTTCTGTTTCCTCGTCTTCTACTTCTCCATCTTCTACTTCCTCGTCTTCTGCCTGTCCTGAACTGCCAACAGTTTCACTCTGGCTCGGTGAGGTTGAATTGCTGGTCGTCTCGCCAAATCCATGATCCGTAGTCGGAGCGCCAAGACCTTGCGTAGACATGGAGCGAGGTATCTCTATCAGAATCCGTCGGGGCAGGACGTCATGGTGAGGAACAGGCTCATCGAGAATGAACTCGTCTGTTTGTGGGTCACCAAAGTGAACCTGTGTGTAGTAGAAGTCTTCATCATCACCAAGCTCGTATTCAAATGCCGAGGGTGGCATGGGGGGGAGAGTCAGCGTTGTCGCGGCTTCCTGGATTCTCTCACTCCAGGATATCACATTCTCGAGCTCGTTCAAATCTTCCGCAAACGACATGGTTAAAAGATTGGAATCCGTCATGGCCGGATTGAATATCGACAAGTAAAGATAGCATACAAGAGTGATTTGATACCCTTCGACTGTCGAAGGAAAAGAGGCAATGGAGACTGGAAGCCGCCACAGAGACTGTCATTATGCAATCGCCTCCCCCAACTGACAAGACGGCAGCTGTGCAGTGGCCCTTGCGTTTTATTTGCCATCAACACTTTCCTCTGCATTCAACCTTTGAATACCTCAGTCGCATGCATGGATACTCTGCGACTAGGGAAGCTGTATTCAATTTTTGGTATACGGGCACATCGATCGACATACTCTATTACAAAGTTCTTTCCTTGCGATCTGTACGAATTGGACATGTGGTGTGGATGAGTGGGTGCCGCGGTTCCGCTTACTGTATTCAATTTGGACAATCGCCACCGGAAGTTGTTCCTCTCCTAGCCTGTTAACGTTCCTCAGCGCCGGTCCTTGTGGTGGATATCCACACGCTCAACCCGCTTCACCTCGTCTGGGTGCCGCGCAATGCACAGCTCGCGACAGAAGAGACCCCAGTCCGAACTGCCCGTGGCTTCCCGCACGGCCTCTTGCATGTCGCGGCCGTAGCGACTGCGGTATGCTGCCTTGACGGCGGCCATGTGGTGGCGGTTCCAGTGGAAGCGCACGAGCCGCGAGATCAAAAGCTCCCGCCGCAGCCCGTCCCGCTTAGAGGCCGTCAAGGCGTGGTGCACCAAGGCTGCGTCACGAACCGGCTTGTTGATGACGCCGTTGAGAATGTGTGCGAGCATTTCGCCCTGCAGCCGATCGGTTAGCCCATGCCTGCTCGTCCAGCCCCAGCCATCGCCCAGTCTGATATACGTACCACCAGATTTCCGCTCTTCCTCAGGCAGTCTCGCGCAAAGTTGCTCTTGTACTGAGAGCTGTACAAGCGCAGCACTTCCCGGAGGTGGCTGTCGCTGCGCTGGACAACGACATTGATCGTGGCCGTCTCCCCGCCCCGCTCGGAGCGAACCGCGTGGTAGAGGCTTTCGGCGTCCTCGCGGACCAGCTCCATATCCAGTGGCAACGGCCGGCCGTCGCGGTCCACCTCGTTCATGCGCTGCTCGTCCAGCACAAAGAGCACGGCCCGCTTGAACTTGTCCTCCTTCAGCTCCATCCGCATGCACTTGGTCAGGCTGTCGCCGTACTTCTTGTCGCTGAAGCTGTGCTTGATATGGTGGATCTCATCGTTTGTGCGCCCCATCAGCGACTCGATCAGCAACTCGCGTCGCATCTTGTCCCCGTGGTACCAGAAGTTGGCCCAGTACGCCTCGCTCTCCCACTTGCCCAGCGCCGTCGTGTAGCAGGCCTTCATCAGCGCGGGGTCCTCGTCCTTGAGCCGCGCCTTGATGTGCTTCGCCAGGTTCACGCCCCGCCGGTCTGGGCCCGTCCTGACCAGACTCTTGTACTCGTTCCGCAGCTCCATCACCTGCTCGTGCATCAGGCCCGGCAGGATCTCGATGAGGGGCGCAATGTCGGGAGGGTGTCGCTCGCCGCGCAGCGCCTTGGCCAGTCGCTGCGCATCCGTCTCGGGGTCGTAGAACCGCGCCCGACGGCGGATCTTGTCGCCGCCACCATTCCCACCCGCGCTAGTGCCAAGGCGGTCGTCGTCCGAGTCCGGCCCGCTGATGTCCATGACCGGCACCTCCGGAGTGGGAGCGCGGCCGCCCTGCGACGCCAGCATCAGGGGCGACGGTATGGGCGACATGGACTGGTACGTCCCGTGATACGACTCGAGAAGCGGCGAGCCCGGCGCGGTCGAGAGCGACAGGCCGGAGTGGTGTGGTGCGCCTGTCGACAAGGTGCCAACGGAGAGCCGGCCCAGCTCCTTGGTCGGCAGAGGCGATCGTGATCTCTCGCGACCGGACCGGCCCCCTGTATCGATGGTGAGAACGTTGGAGCCGCTGCTCCGTGGGTCGCGGCCGTACGAATCGCGACCGTACGAATCGCGGTAGTATTTCTTTTCGTCTCGGACATCCACCTGCTCCGAGCGGCGAGTGCTGGAGTCTCTGGAGCGGCCGACGTCCCGAGCACCCGAGTCTCTGTGACCTCCCGGTTCCGCGTAGGTATACTTTTCCGCATGTGTATACTCCTGGTACTTGGGTTCGTAGGTGTTTGTGGAGGACGTCCTCTTGCTTGCCGAAACGGCGGGCACAGCGACGGCTCCATATGCGAGATCTTCGTCATCCACGCTGTCCGAGTGGCTGCTGTCGCCACTGCTCTCTCCTCGTTTCTTCAGAGATGTGCGAGGCCGGTCTCTCTCCTGTCTATCGACATACGGGCGCTCGGCTGTCCGATCGTAGGTGACTTGCTTCTTGTCCCGGCCTCGGCCAGAAGTCGAAGTCGAAGTCGTCTTTGGGGCATACTTCGCCGGCAGAAAAGCGAGTTTATCCTCGCCGGATAGCCGCTGCCTCTCCGTTGCCGGACTGCGATCCTCCTCGGTGTCCCGCTTTCTGTCCGTCTCCTTCTCGTACCGATATTCCTTCTCGTGGCGGCCGTTGCTAGATTTGATCTCGACCGAGTCGTACTTGGTCGGGCGATACTTGGAGTCCGCGCCAGGCGACCCCGGATATCTGGCTCCATTGCTGTGGTGGTCGTCGTAGGAAGGTACTCGTGACGAGCGGCGCCCACTGTCGATGTCGTCATCGTCGTCGCCCGGGTAGGCCGCATGCGCAATGACGGGCTCGCCCCGCTCTGCCGTCTCACGGCCGCGACCAGACGGCGAGCGTGCGATTTGGGCGACTGGGCTGGAGCGGCCAGACGGAGATCGAGAGCGACCCCGGCGGCTCGTGTCGTCCACAACGAGAGACATGCTGCCGTCGTCGAGCCCGTGCGCAGCTTCGCAGCACCAAAAAAAAAAGTCGGCAAGAGAGCTTCGCGGGCCTTGAACACTGGGGTATCTGCAGGAGGCCAGGCCGCTAATGGATGAAACAAAACACAATCGCGCACCCAACGTAAAAAGAAGAAAGCAAGACAGAGAAAGAGAAGAGAATTGCGGATGCGCCGAGGGAAGGCTGGATATTGGTGGAGTGCTTACTCCGTGTGGATGAAACGAAGCCCCGCCAAGCTGCCTTGGGTGGTGTGGGCAACGGCCGTAAGTGGCTGGGAAGGCGGCCAATGGACGGCGCTTCCTGGCCCCTGTCCGCGCCGGGCGCATACTCGCAACGTGATGCTGACCATAGCCATCGGTGGTTTGCTGGCAGTCTCCCCCGTTCTCTTGGAACAGGCCCCGACTCTCAGACGCGTTTCGCTGTCGGGCTCGAGCGCGTATCATTTTGAGCCGCGATTTGCGATTCCGCCGGGCTCTGCCGATGCTGGCGGCTTATCATTTGCTGATCATCGTCAGCAGCCCGGAGAGACGAATGCGTCGGCAGTCCCGCGTGCTCCCGACATGTCGTATTTTTCCCAAGGTGGCGAGTTACGCCGCTGTAAGGCTGTGCAGGAATGAAACGTCCGCACCGGCGAGACATGAAAAGCTTGGCTTGGTTCATGTACTTGTAGCCCCGTTTGTGACACTGTTCATTGCCCAATGGCCATGTCGTGAAACGCGTGAGAAAAGCAGCTCCATTGAGGGTGTCGAGAAACAGGAGCACAAACGAGCATCGAATTAATACTACGAATCGGAAAGAGCTCGGCCTCAGTCAACTCGGAAACAGCGCTATGCGCTCCTTCCTTCCGTTTTTGTCTCAACGCCCGAGGCAAATCACAGTAGCCTGTAACATGGTTGCCACTTGTCTCACGATGATTTTTTGGTTGCCCTCTAAAATCTATTGACTGTTTTGCACCAAAGCAGAATTGACGAGGCCCGCTGCGGCCACCCCGAATGGACACCGACCCAATGCTGAAAATGCGCCCCCCCACCCAACCCCCTTCCGCTCTTAAATAGCAGATTCCAAACGCCATATCAATGCGCTGCGTATTAATCAAAAGTGTATGTCTTCGTTGCGGCGAATGTATGGGTATCTGACGAAGAAAATGTGTTGCCGGGTCTATCCAGATGACTGGCTTCCTGCCGTCAATTTGACTTAGTTTTCTCGTCATCAGAGTCCAGAGGAGCTGCCTGCACTGAAAGCGGCAGCTTCTCGGCAGAGAGAATAGTGACGCAGTCGTCTAACTGAATGGCCCCCGTAGTAGGAACACCACCATCAGTTTCCCTATGCCGATTAGTGTATGTTCCAGCAGATGGAGACGAGGTGCAGAGATTCTGCACTTACTCTTCGCAGCGAGCGCCCCCGAACTCAACGACGACCACAACCAGCAAAAAGATGGCCAGCATGCAAATGACCATCATCTCGTTGTTCTCGTGATGAAGATGAGCGAAGCGGCACGCGAATGTGGCCTTGGGACCGCCAGTGTTGGTTTCCAGGGTTTCTGAATAGGCCGCGGCGATCTCGGCCTCGGCCTCGCTTAGATCATCATCCTCGTCTGCCCCTTGGGATGCGCTGGCGGCCGCGGCTTTGGCAGCGCCGCTCTGCTGCTGTGCAGCGTCGTTCTGACGTTGTGCGGCGCCGTTGTTGCCGGCCGGTGCCGCTGCAGTTGGGTGAACAATCAGGCCCATGAGATAGGAGGTGATGAGAGGGCGTGGTACGGCCAAGACGGCAGCGGGAGTGGTCTTCCGAGTGGGCGTGTATGGCCGGTTATCTATGTCTGGGAGCGTCTTGGCCATGTCGCCGGGCGAAGATTGGTCGGGCCGAGAGAGGGCCTTCTGGGCCTGTGCTGGTGCATCCAGCATGGACGGCACTGGTGCGGCCAGCACCAGAGGCGCGCCTGTGGCCGATGCCAGCAGGGCAAGGAGGAGCGTATTTGACAGCATTGTGAGGTTGGGCGTGAAAGAGTGTGTTTCCGGGATCCAGGAGAAAAGAGAGCAGAAAGGACAACAGACAGGCTTATATCTGATATACACGCTGCGTACGCGTCCTCGTACTTCAGTTTGAGTAAGCGTGTGGCTGTGACTGGCGATCTCAGGATGCGGCCTTGTGGAGAGCGGCTCGCTAGTGTTCACAGTCAGCCAGTTCGAGGCGGATAATGCACGGCTTAAGAAGAAGTACTGATGCAAATCGAGACGAGAGGACGGGGACAAGGCGAGAAGTGATAGTCTGTGTGGAAAGCAGAAATGGAAAAGGAGGGCAGCCTTGTCCTACGGGACGGAGCGGGGCGTGCGTATTATATGTCAATGTTGAAAGAGAAGAAGAGAAGAAGAGAGAAAACGTGTAAACCGACAGATGGTCTTTTGCACCATATCTACACCTCGTGACGGCAAGCACGGCAGCTGGGATATATGTAGCACGCTTAGCGGGGAGGGGGGAAGGGTGTGGCAGCAACGGCGAAGCTGAGTGGTGCTGGTGGGTCGGTGGTGTCGAAACCCAGAGTGTCGCTGGCCGAATCCGTCGTGGTTCTGAGCGACCACGACCATGCGGGGACAAAGGGCGAGAGCAAAGGGAGGCTACTGCACAGCGAGGGAAAACGGGGAGCGGCAAGGGAGGCCGAGGGAATGGCGACCGCCTGGGCCGCGGACTAACTAGGCAAGTGCGGTGGGCGAGTGGGAGAAAGTGGCGGCATAGCCACTGCGCACAGTGATTGCGTTCAAGCATTGGAAAAGGTCGAAGGGGGGAGAATCTGGGTCAGGAACAGGGCCCACTGGCTGGATTATCGAAACGTGCGCGACATCGAGCCCCTCGCATCCCCTCCCTGGTCCCCTGGATGCCCTGTCATGGCTTGGGGTTCCCTTTGAGATTCCCATTGTGTGCTCGTTGCCTCTTGGGAAATAACAAAGCATCCCGCGCCGCATTCGGCGGGGCACGCTGTCAATAGGCCGAGGTTTATACACTCGTATGGCTTCGCCGCCAACTGAACGCCACGAAAAAAAAAAATAAAGAAACTTCCGCTGGCGCGTGGGCACGAGGTAAAGGCACGGACTCGTTGTGGAAGACGACAATGAAAAAGGGGAGCACAAGAGTCTAGACCGGTCGCTGGTCGGCACTCAAAAGCAACGGATTAGTGGCTTGGCAGTTTAATGAACACACGGAAAAGGCACTCGACCACTTGCTGCTTGTGCAAGAAGCCACGCCCCAGGGCACTGGACCCCCTACCGAGACCCGGTTGGCACTAGACTCCCATGGACCCTCAGGCGCGACAGCCAAGTCGGGTCCCAAAACGGCTACAACGCGATGGTGCACATCTTGCTACTCATATTGCCTCAGCTGGTCTCTGACCAAAAGCCTCCTACCCACGAAGGCGTGCCTCTTGCGTTGGCCATTCCTACTGGTCACTGGCCAATACGATGACATCCCGTTATGGCGCCACACGCGACAAGCTTTTCCCAAAGGGATTATCTCGAGAATTGCTTTATGCCAAGACCACGCGATACAAAGTAGAGAAAAACACAAAAGTGCGGTTGGCCCTACGTCGTACGAGCGGGAGGATTCTACGACGTAGCCATACCAGATGATGTAAAGATATGGAGTAGAACCAGTGAATGTCAGTCCTGCCGCATTTAGTGCATTCCGCGGGTCGTTAGAGCCTAGAAGCGAATGAGGGCGCGGCGGTGACCTCTCCCTCGTATTGGCCTCTACTCCGTAGCCAAGCGATCAAAAGAACCTGCTCGGTACGATTACTGGTACTGGCGGAGCATGGCCACCAGGGGTGGCGCTCAGCCTTGTAAAAAAAAAAAGCTTTTTCTTCATTACTATCATTTTTTTTGGGGCTACCGAGAGCCGCCTTGGCCCCTTGACCCCTTGGAGCAAGCATCTGGAATCTGTGGTCGGCTTGGCCGTGAACCCCAGATCGCAATGATGGATAGGGGCAACACTGGTTATGCGGTTCGAAGGGCGGAGTCAGAACGAGCCTTGTCGCTGGTTACGACGGGGGCAAGGGCCCCATGGTGCCAATCGCTGCGGGCGCATGGGCTTTCCACTCAGGGGGGAAGGAGTTGTCATTACGGGCGGCCCGGCGATCGCTAACGCACCGCGCCACATACCCAGAAAAATGAGTTTTACGCGTGCGAGACAGAAGACAGGCGCGACTAAGGCCAAAGTAGAAGGTGCAGTAATAATTAGAACAGAATGGAGTACTTCTCGTATATGAGGCGCCGCACACCGCGGCATGTACTCGAAGAACCTCGTATCCCTTTCATTCCCCAGTCGCTGTGCCATTTGCATATGATCAAATTTGTAGCGGGTCGCGCCTCATTAGGCAACAGCTGACGGCAGAGCGGACCTGATTAGGAAAAAAGGGCGGCTAGATACATTCTTATTTCGGACGTCTTGCATTGCTTCCTGGTACAGCTCTGCCCCTTCCAAGGGGTACGGAGTACGACGTACGTACACCTGCCAAGAATGCGCATTCATTACTCCGTACATTCATAGCACAAAGTACACGAGAAAGACAAGATGAGATGCAAGACCTTTTTCCAGGACTCCTGTCCTCACGTCCATGTCCTCTCGCCAAGGTCCAACACACTGTCCCAACGCATTGCGCCTCCCGGGCTGGCGTATGCCTTTGGCGATCCATGCAGTGGCTAGACTGCTACGGGCTAGGTGAGCAAATTACCAGTGCTCGTGTAACGTCTTCTGCTTACGACGTACGGAGCATGTTTGACGCTTTACGTCAGTCGAAGCTGTCTGCCATTGGGGCAGCGGCTGTGCAGACGAAGCTCAGGGGAAATCCATCGCCGAGGCCCAGTATCTGACGGCTGCCTTGCCGGTGCATAAACTCTCCGCTGCCGCGGCCCCCACCAAAGCTTGCAGTAGCCGACGTTGTCGTTCTTGTGGAGCGTCTCTTACATAAACGCTGACGGCGATACGGCCAACCACGACGATCAGTGAATGTTATTCCACAAAAATCGGACTTTTCCTAGCTAGAGGCTTCCTCCTTGGGCCTAGGCCGCCTATAATACGAGAGCTCTGCGGGGGGCGCCACACTGTAATACCCCGCTGCCTGCGCCTTTCCAGGCCTTGATGCACAGACCTTGTAGCCCTACAAAGCGCATTTTGCACCTACGGCTCATTTCCGCGAGCCTCCGTCAACTTTCAGGCAGACGACACATGCTTTGCGACTCCTCGGTACGACTTGCGCGCAGATGCGAGCACAGCCGCACCAGGCCACGACCGTCACGGCAGCGAGACCGATGCAAAGAAGCCCCTTGCAGCGAGTCCCTGGTCTATTTTCTGTTCTTTGTGTGCGCATCTATTCTTGTTCGATCATCTTTGTCTACAGGGGCGACTGGGTCCTCAGATAAAGACGCGCAGAAACTCGACGAGGGCCATGATGGCCATGGCCTGGCCATAGGGCATGCTCGTGATGGGAATGTCCTTGTAGTGCTGCAGATCGACGCCCATGGCAGTGCCAAAGGAGGTGTTGCGCAGCTCGCCGGCGTCGTCGACGTTGGCCAGGACGGCGCGAATGGCGCGCACGGCCACGTCCTCGTAGGCGGACCCGAGGTAGCGCTTGCGCTGGCCCTTGAGAAGGCCGTACGCGAAGCCGGCGGTGGCGCTGGCCTCGGGATAGGAGCCTTCGGGGGCGGAGATGTCGAGGAGGGTGCGCCAGAGGCCGGTGTCGGGGTCCTGGAGGCGGGCGAGGGCGGCGCACTGGGCGTCGAGGGCGTCGCGCAGGATGGTAGCGACGGGGTCGGCGGGGCCGGCGGCGGAAGGGATGCCGGCCGGGACGAGGTCGAGCATGTCGAGCAGGTCAGGGATGGCCATGGTGACCCAGCAGTTTCCGCGGGCCCAGCGGGCGCGGGCAAAGTTGTGGCCGAGGGCGACGGGGGCGACGGGGGCGACGGGGGCGACGGTACCGGACGGACTGGGACGGGACTCGGCGGCGGGGTCGGAAAACTGCCAGCCGTGGAAGAAGAGGCCGGTGGCGCGGTCCTGGAGGTACTGCAGGTGCAGGAGGAACTGGCGCTTGGCCTCGGCGAGGTAGTGGGGCCGTCGGAGGACGCAGCCGATCTTGGCCAGAGGCAGGACGGTCATCATGAGGGTGTCGTCCCAGAGCTGCTGCTCGTTGGCGTCGAGGTAGGTCAGGTGCTGCATGCCGCCGAAGCGGGTGCGCGGCAGGTCGTGCATGGCCCACTCGGCCCAGCTGTCGAGCCAGGGCCGGTAGGTGGCGTTGCCGGTGCGCTCGTAGACGCAGGCCAGGGTCCAGAAGACGGCCATGGTGTTGATGTTCTTGGTGGTGCCGCCGGCGGCAAAGCGGGCGGCGAACCAGGCCTCGATCGTGGCCAGGTATTCGGCATCGCCGGTCAGCTCGTAGTACTGCCACAGCCCGAGCAGGCCGATGCCGTGCGTCCACTCCTGTCGGCCGGTCAGCGGTGACGCGCTCCTTGCGGCGTAGTCCGGCCTACCCAGTCATTCCAGCCCTTGGTGTCAATGACGCGGCCGTCGTCGAGCGTCATGAGAAACTCGCCGGTGGTGTCGGTGATGTTGACCATGCCGTCGATGAGCAGTCGGATCTTGGCATGCACATCCTGTGCGCGGATGCCGTGCAGTTCGAGAGGCATGTTGGCGGTGGGCAACTGGAAAACGAGGCAGAAAGACGAGGCAGAAAGACGAGGCAAAAAGACGTCGGCAGAGGTTTGCGCGACTGTCGTGAGGCGACCGCTCCTTGTACCCGGGAGAGGACAGCTATCTGGTCCTCCAGCTCGGGGCTCAGACGCGGGGGCCGAAGGGGGGTTGGCTCGATCGGGGGGGCTTTCGCTGCAGCTGTCCCGAAGGACGTCCCATTCGAAAGAGGGGTCGGGCTCCGGCTCCTGGCGATCGTTCCACGTGATGCGGGCAGCTGCCGAAGGGTGGGCGCTGCCAAGTCCACTAGCGCCCAACGGCCGTCTCTCCCCGTGGGGTTAGGTGGGGTACAGGGCAGAGAGGCCGCTTAGCAGGCCACGAACGAGTGATGGAATTGAGGAGGTGGAGCCCGATATGGGATGCCGGAGGCTCTTCCACGCAATACTCTGACCTGATCGGTGGCTTGGCATTGGCTTCCCCGCAGTCTAGCCACTGCGTTCGCCTCGGGGGATCTGGGGCCGTGAGCCGGCGACATGAGATTTCCTGCATAAAGAAGACGGGGGCCAGACGAGGGGGAAACTGACGGGTCCAAGGACAGTCGGCCATTGAGAAACGGTTTGAAACAGTTTTGCAGACGACAAGATGGCCACAGCGCAGACGACGGAAAAGTACGAGGTGACCGAGGCGGAGCTGGGGCGGGCGGCGACGAACGCGGACAAGAGCGGCATGGACAGGAGCAAGGTGGACGAGGAGCTGCGCAAGTACGTGTCGGATGTGCGGCTGGAGATTTCGGCGGAGCAGAACACGAAGCTGCGGCGGCAGATCGACCGGCGGGTGCTGGTGGTGATGGTGTCGACGTACTTTCTGCAGGCGATCGACAAGGGCACGCTGTCGTTTGCGTCCATCATGGGGATCCTGGACGAGACGCACACGTCCAAGCAGCAGTACACGTGGCTGACGACGTGCATCTACCTGGCGATCCTGGTGGTGGAGTACCCGCAGAACTGGATCCTGGCGCGGGTGCCGATGGCCAAGTACCTCAGCTTCAGCATCGTGGCGTGGGGCACGGTGCTGGCGTGCACGGCGGCGTGCCGCAGCTTTGCGCAGCTGGTGGTGGTGCGCACGCTGCTGGGCGTGTTCGAGTCGGCGTGCCAGCCGGCCTTTGTGCTGCTGTCAGCCGTGTGGTACCGGCGCGAGGAGCAGGCGGCGCGCGTGACGTACTGGTACATGATGAACGGCGCGCAGCAGATTGTCGGCGGCCTGCTGGCGTACTGCTTCAGCCTCATCTCGACGGGCCCGCTGTGGTCGTGGCAGTGGCTGTTTCTCGCGTACGGCGTCGTGTCGGTCCTGTTTGGCGTCTTTGTCGGCTGGTGGATGCCCGACAGCCCGATGCGGGCGCGCTGCTTCACCGAGGACGAGAAGATGCTCATGGTCGAGCGCGTGCGCCACAACCAGACCGGCATCCAGAACCGCACGTTCAAGCGCGAGCAGGCCGTCGAGGCCGTCCTCGACCCGCAGGTCTGGGGCTACGCCCTCGTGGCCCTCTGCACCACGCTGCCGACGTCGGGGCTGGGCGCCTTCCAGAGCATCATCATCAAGAACTTTGACTTTACCACGCTGCAGACCCAGCTGCTGGCCATGGTGCTGGGCTTTTACATCATCGCCGTGCTGCTGTCGTCGACCTGGCTGTCCAAGAAGACGGGCCAGACGCTGCTGGTCATGCTTGCGTATTGCATTCCGTGGGTGTTTTCTGTCTCATTTGTCGTCTGTCGTCTGTCGTCTGTCGTCTGTCGTCTGTCATTGTCGCTGACTTGCCCCCCCCCCAGCTCCTTCATCGGCACCATCTGCCTCATGGTCGTCCCCCTCGACTCGCGCGCCCAGCAGATCGGCCTGCTGATCAGTTTTTATATTACGCTCTCCTTCTGGGCCGCCCAGACGCTGGCCCTGTCGCTGATCTCGCGCAACGTCGCCGGCCAGACGAAAAAGTCCGTCGCCGTGGCCCTCAACTTTGTCATCTGGGCCGCCGGCAACGCCATTGGCCCGCAGGTCTTTCTCGCCCGCGACAGCCCGCGTTACTTTATCGCCTTTTCCACGCACCTGGGCTGCTACTCGCTGCTCGTCGTCGTGCTCGTCGTCCTGCGCTTCCATCTCGTGCGCCAGAACCGCCACCGCGACGAGATCGCCGCCGCCGGCGTGCAGGAGGCGCACGACGAGGATTTTTCGCACGCCTGGGAGGATCTCACCGACAAGGAAAACCCAAACTTTCGCTACGTGATTTAGTTTCGGTAGTCAACACGAAGTACGAGTACGGAGTACGTACATATTCCGGATAAGAACTCGAATCCTGCAAAATCGCGCCTTCCCGTCCACATTGGGTGGGCAGAGTAGTTCGCGCTAACTGGAGTGGGCGTAACCCGGCCCCGTCTTATTTACTCGTACTCGTAATACGGAGCACTATGCCCTGCCCCCTATCCGCTATGGGTGGGCCGACCGCGCCTGCCTTGTCTCGCGAGTGGGAGACTTTTACTGGGCTTGGCCGAAACTTGCCATTTGCAGCTCTTTTGCCTCGTCTCGCCTCATTGGAAAAAACCATGTCGACCGGCCATCGCCCTCGGACGCACCGCTAGCCCTCTCGCCCCCCCCCCCCCCCCCCCCCCCCCC
>RQWE01000010.1:88104-103360 GCA_004028395.1 Leptographium galeiforme
CCCGCCATGTTTGCGCCCGCGACGCACATCCGCGACACCCTGCTCTCGCTGCTGCCGGCCTCGCTCGGCGCCCGATACCAGCCGCTGCCGTCGTCGTCCATCGGAAGCAGCGACGAGCCCAAGATCACACTGTCCGGCCACCGACCGCCCTCGCTGCGGCGGCTGCTGCGCACACGTCGGGGCCGGCTGCTGGCGGCCGCCGTGTGCTCGTTTGTCGTGTTTGTCATTGCCGTGCCCATCCTCGGCCTCGGCGGCGGCGTCAAGGCAGCGGCGAGGCGGGCGAGATGGCGGGTCGGCCGCGAGGCCTACATCGAGGCTGTGCTGCAGAACCCGGTCGAGGGTCTGCTCGACCCGGAGCCCCTGCGCCGCAAGTGTCACGAGACCGTCTACCAGCCGGGGCTCGTGTGGCACTGCGGGCCCGTCCCGACCGACATTGCCATTGCCGGCAACATGTGGCTCAACTGCGTGCGATATGCCTTGGAGGCAGGCGGTATGTCTTGTTGTCTTGTTTCACCTGTTTCGTCTTGTCTCCTCTTTTCTCTTTTTTTTTTCTTCTTTTTTCTCTTGTCTCGTCTCGTCGCGTCGTCACCCTCTCACACCTTCTAGCCACCGCTCTCATCCTCCCGCGCATCGCCCACGATAGCGGCGCCAGTGGCGACCTGGCCGACATCTACGACGTCGACTACTTTGTGGCCACGTGGACCGAACTCTGCCCGTCGATGCGGGCCGTGCGCTCGGACGCCGACCTCGGCCTGTCCAACCTGCCCGAGCTCGCCACCTCGCCCGAGCTGAGCCCCGGCGCCGTCGGCCAGTTTCCCCGCAAGGAGGAGCTCATCGTCGACCCGCGCAACTGGCGCCACGCCTTTGACGCCTGGATGGCCGCCAGCGTGTCCAGCAGCGCCACCATGGACGCCGACCACCCCGTCCGCATCGTCCAGCGCGCCGTCATGGGCCAGTGGAACCGCGAGGCCCACACGCCCGACTTTGCCAGCTCCTTCCCCCGCCTGTTCCGCTTCCCCGAGGCCATCCGCCGCCTGGCCGCCGTCGCGCTCTGGAACCTCGAGAGCGCCGTCGTGCACCACCCCGTCGTGGCCGACGCCGTGCTGTTCCCGCACGTGCTCGCCCAGTACGACGTCCTGCCCGCCGCCAACGCCTCCTTTGCCACCCAGCTCAGCCCCTACCGCGTCGAGCCGACCGGCTTCATGGGCGTCTACTTGCGCGCGGCCGACGACGGCCACGCCGGCTGGCCCGGCTACGACGCCCAGGCCAAGGCCTACCTCGACGAGGCCGTGCGCGCCAACCACACGGTCGTTTTCATGGCCGCCGGCGCCGCGCAGCACGCCCGCAAGTTTCGCGGCGACGCCCAGCGGCGCGGCCGCACCACCGTCACCGCCGAGGACCTGCTCGAGGGCCGGCCCGAGCTGGAACAGCTGCGCGCCCTGTCGCCCGACCAGCAGTCCGTGGTCGACTTTGAGATCTTGCTACACAGCGGCCACTTTGCCGGCTTTGTGCGCAGCAGCTACAGCTGGCAGCTGGCCATCCGTCGCGGCGCCCTGCCCGAGGCCGGCGTGCCCACCTTGGCGATGCGGCGGCGCGCCACCCGTGCGAATGTGGTCCGCCGCGACGGCGAAAAGTACCGCGACCGTCTCAGCCTCATCGTCGGCAACGCGGACGCGGTCGTCGTCCAGGGCATCTGGACGTGAGGCGGCATCATCGAACGAGAAACATGTACAGGGATAGAAATGTTTACATAAGCACGAACTGGGATTTTTTGTCGTTTTGGGTAGGAGGCATGGAGCTAGATGTTTGAGCTAGATTTTTGGTACTGGCAGCCTTGGACAGTATCGGGCAGAATTACAGAATTTCTTGTTTTCTTTTGATGCGCCGTTCCCCAACGCCCAACGCCGACACACAAAGACAAGGCAAAAGGACGATGCTAGGACAGAAACTTGGCGCTGCCTTGCTGCTTAAAGAGCCAGTCCTGATTTGCGTCGATCATAAAGTCGGTAATGTTGAACTCGTTGGCAAAGGGCGCAGAGCGGCGGCTGCCGGCCGTGCTGCCGTCGGTGCCGTTGCGGGCGGTGCTGTCGGCGGCGGTGCTGTCGTCGGCCTTGGACTGGCGGCTGTTGTCGTCGCCAGCAACGTTGTTGTCGTGGCGATCGCGGGCATCGCGGACATCGCCGGCGTCGCCGTGGACCGAGCCGCCGGTGGCGCCGTTGTAGCTCACGCGGCCGGCGGCGTGGTCGGCACTGGCGGCGTGCATCTCGGCCGGCAGGTTCACGGGCAGCCGCGGCATGTTGAAAAAGTCAAACACGTCCAGGTACTCGAGCTCGTTGGGCTGGGGCGTGCGCGCCGGCGTCACGCTCGAGAGACGGCTAAAGGTCCCGTGACCGACGAGGCCGAGGCTGCCGTTGCCGCCGTGGTTTCCGCTGTTTCCGCTGTTCCCGCTGTTTCCGTTGGCGTTGTGGTGGCTGTCGTAGCCGCTGGCCGACGTCCACACGGCAGCAGGACCGCCCCCGACGTGAAGGGCGCTGCTCCCTCCGGTGCCGCCGCCGGCCACGTGCCGCGGCTGGCGGCTGATCAGCAGGTCGAGGTCAAAGGCGGTGCGGCGCATGTCGGCCAGGATCTTGACGCTGCTCGGGGTCACGCCGTCGCCGTGGCGCTCGCTGTCGCTGTGCTCGTCCAGCACGCGCTGCAGCACGGCGCTGTACCGGCGGGCCACCGGCCAGTGGCGGCCCATGGACCGCAGGGTGTCGACAAAGTAGGCCACGCGGGCGCTCAGCTTGTGCTCGACGGTCGACCCGTGGACGAGCAGCAGCCGGGCGGCCACCCAGAGCGAAAAGGCAAAGGGCGGGCCCAGCTTCGGCAGCAGGCCGGCGCCGACGACACACTCGGTCAGCGTGGCGATGGCCTCGACCGCGCTGTGGCAGCGCTGGCTGGCCGAGAAGCTCGGCGTGAAAATGGGCGAGCGCGTGGTCGGGTAGGCCGACGAGGAGTGCAGCCGGATTATGGCCGTGTTGTAGGTCACGTGCAACATGACCCAGCCGCAGTTGACCGTTTTGGCGTAGTTGTGCTGGAACAGCTTGGCCATGTTGCCGTACTCGCCCGGCAGGCCGAGCTTCCAGGCCGTCAGCGTCTGGTCGAGCGCGCGGTAGCGCATCTGCCACTGCTCGACGTCGCTCAGCGACGAGATGTCGACGGGCCGCTTGAGAAAGTTGTGGATCTTGGTCAGGATGCCCAAAATCTCAATGTAGTAGCTGAAGGCGCCCAGGTTCTCGGGCCGTCCCCGCAGGCCGCCGGACTGGCCGCCCTCGTCGGCCTCGAATCCGCCGACGCCGCCGCCGCCGTCACGGCCGCTGTCGACGTGGCCGTCGTCGTCGCTGCCGCTGCCGCCGCCGCCGTACTCGAGCCGGAACAGCCGCGTCTCGACCTTGACATTCTTGGCCCACAGGTCGTCGCGACACGGCAGCGTGCGGTCGATTTCGCGGTCGTCCAGCGCAAACTCAAAGGCCGTCGCGATGGTGGCGTACCGGTCCAGCAAATAAATCACCCAGAACAGCCGCCGCCGCGACTCCTCCTCGACAAAGTCGCGCGGCTCCGGCAGGATCATGGCGCGCAGCGTGTAGATGGACGTGAAGTTGGGCGAGACGGAAAAGGACGTCGACTCGACGGCCAGGCCCAGCTGCACCACCGCCCGGGTAATCAGCGCCATGATGTTCCAGCCCGGCGGCCCGTTGCTGCTGCCGCACAGGTCGAGCGCCAGGATCACCATGGCCTGCAGCGCCTTGACCGACGAGTTCTCCATGCCGTACAGGATCACGCGCTGCTTGGAGATGTCGTGGTAGCGCTGGCGCTTCTCGTCCGTGAGCCGCGCGTCGGTCGAGAAGCGCAGCGTCGTGGCCACGATGGCGTGCAGCAGAATCTTGTTGGTCTCGTCCGTCATGGACGGCCCGAAGAGCGCCTCGATCGTCGGGCTGCGCTGCAGCAGCGGACACCACGTGTTGATGTGCTTGAAGTAGAGGTCCACCAGCGCGTACGAGAGGTCGTACGGCGGCAGGTCCTGGTCGGAGCCGAGATACGACCGGCTGGCGCCCATGCCCATCATGGGTGATGTGGCCGCCGCCCCGGCATTTTGCGGTGCTGACGTGCCGTAGAACTCGCGGGCTGCCGGCGTCGACAGCGGCGACTGTTGTGAGTGGTGTGACGGCGAGATGCCTGTCATGGGACCCTGTCCCTGTCCCTGTCCCTGTCCTTGTCCCTGTCCCTGTCCTTGTCCCTGTCCTTGTCCTTGTCCCTGTCCCGGCCCCGATCCCGACCCCGATCCCGATCCCGACCCGGCTGTCCCTGCTGCCGCATAGTTGGCGGTCGTGTTGAGCGACGAGGCCGGCGGTGTAATTCCGCCACCAGGCCCGCCATTCGGTCCGTGGGCCACGCCGCCAGCTGGCCCGCTCGAGAAGCTCCCCGTCGACGGCCGCTGCAAGAACAGCGCCGCCTCGGCCTGCGGAGTGTGCACGACGTCGACGCGCGTGAACAGCGCCGCGGCCGCGTGGTCGTGACCGGGCCCGCGCTCGTCGCTGCCCAGGCTCACCGTGCTCTCGTGCACGCTGGCCGGACGCGCCTTGGCCGCGACGGCATGCAGCGCGTCTAGTCGGGACGCAGCAGTTGGCTGGCCGTTGGCGTCAAACGGCATCTGCAGCACCTCCGAGTGCCGCCGCAGGATCGCCTCGAGCTTGTCCAGCCGCGCCTCCAGCTCGCGGCCGTAACCTGCCCGCAGCCCTGGCTTCTTGCGCTCCTTGTACTCACACACGGCGCCGTTCCGGCTGCACCAGCCGCACGACGGCTGTCCGCGATCGCATTTCACCTGGGTCCATCGTCAGCAGACAGCGGCCACGACATTGTTCACGGCCACGGTACCTTTCGTTGTTTGCACAGCTCGCATCTGAGAATGGAAAGACTGTTAGCGGGCGGTTCTGCCGTCCTGGCTGATTTTTTGCGTGGAGGAGCGTCCGAATCGGACTCGGAGGAGGAGGGGCTGCCATGGCCGGCATCGGGCGAGGTGGAAACACTCATGGAAAAAGAGAAGGGGGGATCATGCAAGGCTGGGGTATGCGTAAGGGCAAGACGGGGGGATAACGAGGCACCGCCGGTTGGGCCAAAACCCAAGGCCAGTGTGGGCGCGGATGGAAGGACCGAAAACCAAAGACAGAAAGAAAAAGAAAACTAGGAAAAAAAGGGAAAAAAAGAAAAAAGGAAAAAAGGAGAAGAAGGAAAAAAAGGAAAAAAAGGAAAAAAAGGAAAAAAAGGAAAAAAGGGACAAGCTTCAATAGGCACTGCGCAGAGCCCAAGACAACGTACGAGACAGAGATGGGCCGCTTTCGCTTGAGGCCGCGGACGGTGCCGTCACGGCCGTCGTCGCCGTCGCCGTCACCATCGCTCCTGTCGTCGCCGCTGTCGCCGCTGTCCTGCTCGAAAAACTGCTGCTGCAGCGGATGCAGCATCTTGGGACCCGAGTCTGCCACAGCCGAACCCCCGCCTCGGCCAGACTGCATGGCCGCGTCCAGCCAGCGGCCGTGGGCGCACACTGAGCGTCAAACCCGACAGCCCAGACCTCGCTCGTCGTCCAGTCGACCCCCGGTCGTCGCCAGTCGCTGTCAGTCGCTGTCAGTCGCTGCCAGTCGCCACCAGGTCGTCCGTCCCGGCGAAAATGGGACAATGAAACAGCGAGCCAACAGGCCAACGCGCAACAGCGGCTGCAAACAAAAAAAGCCCATGCACAAAGTGGGCCTGGACCGCAGAATGGCTACCGGCCCTCTCGGGGCAATGATGTTCTGCAACGTTTTTTTTCGGACCTTCGGCTCGGGTGAGGTGAGCAGCTGGCGATGCAAAGGTCTCGCTATAGAAAACAGAGTTGGCCGGGCCCCAAATTGCTTTGCGCTGGGGGAAACTGGGCCCTGTTCGGCAAAGCAAAGCGCGCTAGCCCTTGGCTGGCCATCTCGTGGTCCGTTTAGGCCATTCCTTCTCCGCATGACCGTGGCGGCTATGCGCCTAGGCGGGCGTCCGGCCGTGGCCTGCGGCCGGACGCTCGTCGAATCGCATAAACACGCTGCCGAATTGCGCTACCAGCGTCGTCGGGCTATCATGTGCCGACGGTCGCCCCTTCCCCGAGGTCGGTTGCGCCTGTGGCTTCCTTAGACCCGCAGAAAGGGCGGGCTGCACTCGTATTAGCTGGGACGCTGGAACGCCGACAAGTCACCATACGTGCCTCTGCACCTGCCGCCAAGCGTCTTCCCGCGCCTGTCGTCCTGCCAGGCTTTTCTGGCTTTTCTGGCCTTTTCAGACTTTCCCAGCTGGGCCAACAATAAGAGTCCAATTCTTTTCCCCTCTCCCTCGTTCGTCCTCACGCCACCATCTCCTCATCCTGCACCTCCTTGTACCTCCCACACTCTGTGCTTGTTGCCATGGCTTCTGTCCGCCAGTTTCCCACCATCAAGGCCATCCGGTCCTTTGTGATTTCCGGTGTGGGCACAGGCGGTGATTATCACAATGTCAAGGGCGGCCACTGGTGCGTCGGCTTCGGCTGGAATGGCTTGACTTTGCTACCGCTCGCGGCTCGTGCTGACCGTGGACTGCAGGCTGATTGACTCGCCGATTTCGACGCCGGCGTCGCGATGGGAAAAGTACCGGGCGTCGCGGACGAGCTGGGGCATCAACGTGCTCGGCTCGTTCCTGGTCGAGATCGAGGCCAGCGACGGCACCGTCGGCTTCGCCACGGGCTTTGGCGGGCCGCCGGCGTGCTGGCTGGTGCACCAGCACTTTGAACGGTTTCTGATCGGCGCCGACCCGCGCAACACGAACCTGCTCTTTGAGCAAATGTACCGGGCGTCCATGTTTTACGGCCGCAAGGGCCTGCCGGTGGCCGTCATCTCCGTCATCGACCTGGCCCTGTGGGATCTGCTCGGCAAGCTGCGCAACGAGCCCGTGTACCGGCTGATCGGCGGCGCCACCAAGGAGCGCATCGACTTTTACTGCACCGGCCCCGAGCCGACGGCAGCGCGCGCCATGGGCTTCTGGGGCGGCAAGGTGCCGCTGCCGTACTGCCCCGACGAGGGCGCGGCCGGGCTGCGCAAGAACGTGGCGTTTCTCCGCAAGCACCGCGAGGCCGTCGGCCCCGACTTCCCCATCATGGTCGACTGCTACATGTCGCTCAACGTGCCGTACACGATTGAGATTGTCGAGGCCACCAAGGACCTCAACATTGAGTGGTGGGAGGAGTGTCTCTCGCCCGACGACACCGACGGCTTCGAGCAGCTCAAGCGCGCGCACCCGACGCAAAAGTTCACCACGGGCGAGCACGAGTACTCGCGCTACGGCTTCCGCAAGCTGATCGAGGGCCGCAACCTCGACATCATCCAGCCCGACGTCATGTGGCTGGGCGGCCTCACCGAGCTGCTGCGCGTCAGCGCCATGGCCTCGGCCTATGACATTCCCGTCGTGCCGCATGCCAGCGGGCCGTACAGCTACCACTTTGTCATCTCGCAGCCTAACACGCCCTTCCAGGAGTACCTGGCCAACTCGCCCGACGGCAAGAGTGTGCTGCCGGTGTTTGGCGATCTGTTTCTCGACGAGCCCATTCCCACGCGCGGCTTCCTCACTGCGGCCGACCTGGACAAGCCTGGCTTCGGCCTGACGCTCAGCCCGGCCGCGCGGCACAAGCTGATTCCGTCGGCGTATCTGCTGACGCCGCCGGTGCCGGCACCGCTGAGTGTGAAGGAGAATGGGGTGGCGGCCAAGGAGATTGAGTAGCGAGAGTCTGTAATTTAAACATGTATCTTGCTCCATTTTCTGATTGGCATTTCGACTGCTGCTGTTTGCTGCTGTTTGCTGTTATTTGCTGTTATTTGCTTCTTTCGTTTTCTTCTCGTGTTCTCCCTTGGTCCTTGGTCCCTTGGTCCGTTCCGTCGTCGTTTTCCTCCTTCGTTTTCACATTTGACTCGTCATTCTCTCTGCATTCGTACCCGCCGCCTAACCCGCGCCTACCCCTCTTTGACTCCCGGCTCGCTATAATCCAGGCCGAGCAGCTTGCCCCGCGCAAGCTCTAGTGGACTCCGAGACTAGCTCCGAGACTTTTCGCCTAGGCCCGGCCTATATCGTCCTGCTTGATGTCTGCTGCCACGCGTGCTCTAGACAGGTCCATCGCCGACGCGAAAAAGACAGTTGATCGACGACCATGGCGACACAACTGCTCGCCGGCAAGACGGCCATAATCACGGGCGGCACAACGGGCATTGGCCGGGCCATCTGCCTCGAGTTTCTGCGCCAGGGCTGCAGCGTGGCCGTGAACCACCTGGGGCTGGCGCGCGACCAGACGCACGTGGATTCGCTGGTGGCCGAGGCGGCGGCAATCCAGACGGCGGCAGCGGCGGCGGGCCAGACGGCCGGACGACTGGCGCACCTGGCGGGCGACGTGACAGATGCGGCGACGGGCCCGGCGCTGGTGGCGTGTGCGCTGGCGCAGTTTGGGACGGGGCGGCTGGACGTGTGCGTGAGCAACGCGGGGGTGTGCGAGTTTGCCGAGTTTCTGGACCTGGACGCGGCGCTGTGGGAGCGCACGCTGCAGACGAACCTGGGGGGCGCGTTTGTGGTGGTGCAGGCGGCGGCGCGGCAGATGGCGCGCGGGCAGTCGCCGCCGGGCGGCTCCATCATTGGCGTCAGCAGCATCAGCGCGCTCGTGGGCGGCGGCCAGCAGACGCACTACACGCCGACCAAGGCGGGCGTGCTGTCGCTGATGCAGAGCACGGCCGTGGCGCTCGGCCGCTACGGCATCCGCTGCAACGCGCTGCTGCCCGGCACCATTCGCACGCAGCTCAACGACGCCGACCTCGCCGACGACGACAAGCGCGCCTACATGGAGAAGCGCACGCCGCTCGGCCGCACCGGCGTGCCCTCGGACCTGGCCGGGCCCGCCGTCTTTCTGGCCAGCGACCAGCTGAGCGGCTATGTGACCGGCGCCCAGCTGCTCGTCGACGGCGGCCTGTTTGTCAATTTGCAGTAATGGGCGTTGGTCGTGGGGCTGACTGTGATGGCGAATCGTGATGGCGAAAAGGAATGGGTCAGAAGAGGATGGTTTACCGAAGCCAACGAAGCCCAAATCACGAGAATGCAAAAAAAAAACGTGGCCTGTAAGAGGAGTCGTTCGTGCCTGCCTTGTGTGTGCCTGTCTTGTCTGTACCTGCCCTGTGTCTGCCTCGTACCTGCCTGCTTTTGCCAGTCTTGTGATCGTGCCTGCCTCAGCGCCCTGCTGACTCGTTGCCTCTCCATCAGCCTCCCAGCCTGTTCCAACCTGTTCCAACCTGTTCCAACCTGTTCCAACCTGTTCCAACCAACCTTTTGAAAAGGACGACGATACTTGACACATTCCCACCCAACCGTCAGGCCAGCAAAGTACAAAAGACAAGATGAAGTCTGTCCACAGCCATCCCCTCCACACCTGCCACCCCCTCCACGCCTGTCTGCCCAAACCGCCATGAAGCTCTCCACGACTCTGGCCTCTGGCCTCACTCTTGGTCTTGCCATCGCAGCAAGCGACTGTCCCGACTATGCCGTCTACGCGACGCAGCCGCACGAGCCGCACAGCAACGGCTCGTACGGCCTGGGCGCGATGCGGCCGGCGGCCGGCTGTCGCACTTTTGTCTCTTCCGCTGTCGAGCAGGCCGTGGCGGTGATGCAAGACCACATTGTCGACCCGGATCTGTACCGCCTCTTTGCCAACGCCTTTCCCAACACGCTCGACACGGCCATCCGCTGGACCGGCGTGGCCGCCGACGACGCCACCGAGGAGCTCGCCTTTGTCATCACCGGCGACATTGACGCCATGTGGCTGCGCGACTCGGCCCAGCAGATGCGCTCCTACCGCGGCCTGCTGGCTGCTTCTACGGCCAACGACACCCTGGCCGCCCTCTTCCGCGGCGTCCTCAACCTGCAGGCCCGCTACCTGCGCCAGGCCCCCTTTTGCAACAGCTTCCAGCCGCCCTCCGAGTCCGGCCTCGCCCCGGCCGCCAACCCCTACGCCGCCAACGACGAGGTCTTCCCGCCTTTCTCGACCGACGTCGTCTTTGAGTGCAAGTACGAGCTCGACAGCCTCGCCGCCTTCCTCGGCCTCTCCGCCGACTACTATGCCGCCACCGCCGACCTCGCCTTCTTCCGCCGCCCCCGCTGGCTCGCTGCCGTCCGCGCCGTCCTCGACACCGCCACCGCCATGCAGACCCCCACCTACGGCCCCGACGGCGCCGTCCTCGCCTCGCCCTACACCTTCCAGCGCCCCTCGCCCCGCGCCTCCGAGACGCTCGCCAACGACGGCCGCGGCAGCCCCGTCTCTGCCGCCACCCGCCTCATTCGCTCCGCCTTTCGCCCCAGCGACGACAGCACCCTCTTCCAGCTCCTCATTCCCGCCAACATGATGTTCGTCGCCGGCCTCGAGCAGACCGCCGCCATCGTCGACCGCCTCGGACCCGACGCCCCTGACCAGCTGGCCCACGACATGCACGCCCTCGCCGCCGACCTCCGCGCCGACATCTTCCACTTCGGCCTCACGTCCGCCGGCCGCTTCGCCTACGAGGTCGACGGTTTCGGCTCCGCCGCCGTCATGGACGACGCCAACCTCCCCAGCCTGCTGGCCACCCCCCTGCTTGGCTTCCTCCCCGCCGACGACCCCAGCTACCTCGCCACGCGCGCCGCCGTCCTCGACCCGGCCTCCAACCCCTACTTCATGCACGGCCCCGAGCTCAGCGCAGTGGGCGGCCCCCACGCCGGTCCCGGCATGGCCTGGCCCATGGCCTCCATCGTCCGCATCCTCACCTCGGACGACGACGACGAGATCACCGGTCAGCTGCACATGCTCCTCCGCACCACCGCCGGCCTCGGCCTCATCCACGAGAGCGTCAACACCTTCAACCAGACCGACTACACGCGCCCCTGGTTCTCCTGGGCCAACGGCCTCTTTGGCGAGATGATTCTCGATCTGCACGACCGCAAGCCGCACCTGCTGCGCCAGAGCTACCAGCCCGCTTCGTAGCGTCCTGTTGCACCTGTTGCACTTGTTGTACCTGTTGTACCTGTTGTTCTTGTTGTACATGTGTAGATTCACTATCCGTCCCATTCACTCATTATGTAAGCAGAACGTCTGCTGTCTACCGACGAGAAAAATACAAAACACCGTCCTGGGTATATGGCCCGCGATCCGTTTTCTGCTGTCTCCTCCATGTCCATGCACGCACATTAGTGACCATTAGCCGTGTCGACGTCCATCCTGCCGTTGGCTGTCTCGGCCGTCTCTGTGGTTTCCGTCGTCTTGCCCGTCTCTGTCGCAGACGCCGATTCTGTCGTGTTGGCTGGCCCCGCGCTATTCAGGAAGAGCGTTCGAAACTCGGCGTTCGACTTCTTGGACGAACCCGCGTCTCCGATGCCCTTTGGCGGTGCTGCCGCAAATCCCGGCACCACCACACCGCGCTTGCCACCTTTGCTTCCAAGAGCCGGTCGCTTCACTCGGGGCGGTGGCACCAGAGCTGCCGTCGTCGGCTTTGTCGTTTTCGCCGTTGCCGCCGATGTCGTCGACGCCTTCTCTTTGGGAGCCGGCTGGTCCACTCGGTCCACCCGCAAGGCCGCCTTCTCGCGGAACAGCGTCGCCACCGAGCCCGTCCGCAGCGTGTGTCCGTCCATCTCCTTGCCCGCCAACGCCAGCTGTGCCGTCCCGGCCGTCGCCACGTCGCCAAACTCGAGAATCGCGCCGCCGTGGTCCGGTCGCAGCACCAGCTTCACAATGTGTCCGAGCGGCTCCGCCAGCGCCCGCACCCGCGCAATGCCGACCGTGTCTGGGAGCCCCAGCAGCGCAAATGTCCGGTCGTGCGGATGCGCCTTTTGGCCGTCGACGTCGCCCGTGTCCGCCGCCTTGGCCGCCGCCTTGGCCGCCGCCTTGGCCGCCGCCTCTGCCTCGTCTTCCACACCTTCACCCACCCCCCCTCCGCTCGGTGTCTCCGGCGTCGCCGACACCTCGCGCGCTACCACCTTGTAGACGGCCGGCACCGACATCTCGACCGCCAGGATCTGCGACCCAAACTTGGCCTTGTCCAGCTCCGCCGCCGCCCGCTCCGCCTCCTCCTTGGTCGCAAACACCACAAAGCCCGAGCCCCGACTGCGTCCCGCAATGTTGCGCAGCAGCCGCACCCGCTCCACGCTGCCGTACTTGCTGAACAGACTCTCCAGGCCCTGCTCGTCCACGTGTAGCCCCAGGTTCTTGACATGCACCTCCCGGCCCTCCTCCGCCGCGCCCTCCCGCGACTTCTTCTGCGCCGGGTCCGAGTACTTGGCTGACAGCCTGTACCGTCCCTCCAGCATCGTCCCATCCATACGCACCGCCCGTGCTGCCGCCTCGGCGTTGCGGAACGACACGTAGCAGAACCGCCGGTGCGCGTTGAACTTGAGGCTCGGCCACCGGATGCCGAAAATCTCTCCGCATGTCTCAAAGAGCTTGTGGATATACGCGTCGTCGGCCACCGGCGGGAAGTTGGTCAGAAAGAGCGTCACCCCCGCCGCCGGCTTCACCGAGATCGTCTGCTCCCCAAAGTACTTGCCGTCTCGAATCACTGCCGACTGCACGTCCTCCACCGACCGGAACTCCACCAGAGCCACCGCGTGGCCGTCCTCCTTCTTCAGCTGGATGTTGTTGACATGTCCGTAGTCGCGGAAGTAGCTCCGCACCTTGGTGCTCGTCACGTCCGCCGGCAGGTTCGACACATATACGGACGTGTTTTCCCGGTCGCGTTTCAGCGTCGCCAGATCAGCCCGTGCCCGTTTCGCAACCGACTCGTCCGCGCCCTCCGCTGTCCCTGCCTCGCGCTTCCGCTTCGCACTGGACGGCGACGTCGTGCTGCTAGCGTCGGCCGAGCCGGCTGCCTCGGCCTCGGCCGCGCCCGATGCTGCTACAGCCGCCTCCGCTGCACCCTGGGCAGCCGCCTCCGCAGCCTGGGCAGCTGCCATCTCGTTGCGGTACTTCATCAGCTGCTTCCGCAGCCGGTGCGTGTCGCCAAAGGCCTCACTCAGCACGTCCGCCGTCTGGTAGTCGTTGCAGTGCTTAATGTACACGTCCATGAGGCGCTCCGGCCAGTTCACATGCAAGTTCTGCACGGCCCGGCGCAGCACCCGCGTCGCTTGCGTGGGCACACGTTGCAAGCGTGCCGTCGCCGCCGTCGTCGCTGCCGCCGGCGTCGGGCTGCGGTTCCTCGCCCGCTGCGCTTGGAACAGGCTCATCTCCCACACGTGGTAGCTGAGCCAGAAGCTGTAGTTGTTGGCGTGCATTTCCTTCTTCGCCAGCTTCTCCCAGTGCTCGCGGGCCTCATCGAGAGCCCCGTGCTTGTCCGTCAGGTGCTGGATCATGATGCGTTCCAGCCGGTAGTCCGGATCGCCCTGGAAGGCGCTGCCGAACCGCCGCTCACCCCACACCTGCACGGCTTCGAGGGCAGCCACCAGGCCCGAGTCGGCCAGGTCAATGGCCTCGTCCGACGCGTTGGGGTCCATGGCCAACCGCCGCAGGTAGCCACACCAGGCCGCGTACATTTCGACGACGGCGGTCATGCCGTCGCGGTCCAGGGAGCTGTTGGTGGCCGCGTGCTTGATGCGTTCAATGTCGGAGAAACTCAGGCCGGCCTGCTCGCCACACACAATGTATCGTGCCCAGAGCGGCCCGGACGAGGGGCAGTGCTGGACCGCACGCTGGAGGATGTCGAGCGAGTTCGGCAGGTAGCGCTCCATCTCTTCGTTGCGGTTCGAGCTGTCGCCGAGGCCGCCGCGCAGCTCCGTGGTAAAGACCATCAAGTCGGACCACACCATGTCGTCGGTCGCAAACACGCCGGTCAGGGCGCGTGCGTACAGGCCAATCGCCAGCCGGACGGCCGTGACCCTGTCCTTTGTCTCGGCCAGCGCGGCAGCCATCTCCCAGTCGAGATAGTCGGCCATCGCGTCCTTTTGGGCCTGCTCATCGCCGGAGCGCTCGGCCGCGCGCAGGGCCATCTCCATGGGGTCGCGGCGCTCGCAGATGCGCCTGACCTTGCGCGACTGCTCCGTGACCGCGCGCATGGTCTCCTCGTACGCGGTCGGGTTGTATTCGGACAAAAAGGAGGAAAACGCGGACGAGGTCTCGTCCCAGGTCGTGTGTGGGATGGCCAGGCGGTTGCGGTAGAGGTGCGTGATGCGGCGCACACCTTCGGCGGTGCGGGTGCTGTCGAGCAGCTCTCGTTCCAGGGCGATCCATCGGTTCCAGAGTTCGTGGCTGTCGCTCAGACGGAACTGCGTGGCCTCGTTGCCCTCGTTCCACAGCTGCAGCGCGGCGTCGAGCGAGAAGATGTCGGTGGCGGCGGCCTGCTCTTCGGTCGGCCAGGACGCGACGACGCCGCTGTGCTGGGAGCACTCGACGTAGAGGGCCCAAAAGTAGGTGCAGTACGCGATCCAGATGCGGATGCTGCAGGGCTCGGCGTTGATGGCGGAGCGGAACAGCTCGACGACGTGAATCTGCTGTTCGAGCGAGTTGGCGCCGCGTCGCTGCTGATCAATGTAGTCGACCCAGCCGTCCTCGCCGACCGGGTTCGAGGGAGCAGGCGGAGAGCTAGCCATGGTTGCGGAGGTGGCCCAGTCCGACGGGCATCGGTTTCGCGTTGAGCCTGAGTGAGGCAAATGGACGATGGCGTGAGGATGGCGATGTGGGAAGAGGAGACACGGAAGAAAAGGCGGCAACGAAAAGAGTACGGCTCAGTGCTTGCGCGTAAGACGCAAGCGAGCCCCGGAAAAAGATCTTGCTAGTTGATGAGATTCGGCTGACCGATGCGCGCAGGGGTGCATAGAAAATGGAAAAAAAAAAAAGTCGCATAGAAAGAAATCGCTTTTCGGACAAGACAAGCCCGGGATCGGGCAAAAAGAGCGTTGCAAGGAAGCCCGAAATGAAAAGAAGCCCAAACCACTGGTAAGGAGAGAGATGCACAGTCGTTTGCCCGTGGCTGCGTACAACGTTTACTTGGCCAAGAGGGCGTTCGCGCGCAATGGCCAGAAGTCGAGCAGAGGATAAATTATTGTCAGCACATGCCCGTCCATCCGCTAATTAGGCAACGGCGGCGAAGGAAAATGGCAGGAGCGAGCTCCAGGACAGTGGATTGGCAGGCTTAATCTCCAGGTAAGAACGCCTGCGGGGGGGGGGGGGGGGGGGGGGGGGGGG
>RQWE01000010.1:103369-114807 GCA_004028395.1 Leptographium galeiforme
GAGGCGGGGGCCCATTGTGTCCCGCAGCGGCGCATCACACACAGGCACCGGGTTTACAGCGGCCAAAGGCCCGGGAAAATATGGTTCAGGGGTCTGGGCTGCTCTGAAATAGCGCAATGCCGCTAGCGACAGCGTGGTGAAGATCGGATGTTTCTGACGTAGGACGGTGAGTACGGGACAGGTTATTGGTAGTTTAGGCGGCTAGTGAAATTGGGTGGGTTGGTTGGCGTGTCGTCGACCTCTTGCCCTCTTCTCCGGAGCGGCATACGATGTATGCACTCGTACATGTCCAGGTCTCCATTGCGGGCGAACAGTCAGGTGCGCATACTACAGCCAATCAAACCCTCTCTTGTCCCGTAATGTTTCCTCGTATCGTAAGACGCCGCGATGACATTGGCCACGAGAGCTCGGTACCATGCAAAGTATCGCATCTAATTCGGGGTCTCGGGCCCGATTTCCCGATCTTGCCTTGAAATAGCCATCACGGGTCTGGACGCCTGCGGGGGGGGGCTGGCCAGCTTAGCCGGGCGGCAGGTTGAGTAAAGGGACACCGGCATGCCGTGTCTCAGGTTACAGCTGGACTCGACAGTCGATCTTGCCGATCAGGCGGGCAGACACGCAAAAGAAGAAGAAAAAAAGGAGAAAAAAAAAAAGAGCCGAAAGCAGAGAGCGCGGAGGACATCTGGCCCCAAACAGACCCCGAGGCAGCTCCACATCGCCAAGCCGCGCTGTTCACAAGAGCGGCACAGGTGCGCTACTCGGCAGCTGCCCCCCCTTTAAAAGACAGGGCGAGAGAACCGAAAATGAAAATGAGAATGAAAACGAAAATGGCCCCCTGCTGGGGTCAGAATCCGTCTGCTTGTTGCCACTTGGGGCCGTTGCATCCTGGATTCTGCGGCAACGTGGCATCCCGTTCCCCAATCTGTGCGACGGCCCAATGCAAATGTCCGTCGATACCTTGCGACGCTCAATGACGTCGTGGCGCTTCACTAGGGAAAATAACGTTGTTGGGAGTTCCGGGTTCCAGGCCCTCGTGTCGCCCGCCTGGGCCGGATACAATCTGTCTTGGCCCTCTTATTCCCGCGGCTGCCGGCCACGCGACAGGGGACCGGATGGCCGCTCGTGACCAGCAAAAGGTGCGAGTACGAGTACGAGTAGACTCAGACTACACAACTCCACACGCAGTGTACGGCAAGTCGAACCGAACAGACGACGGTGGTGTGTTTCGGCAATGCGCAGGAGTCGTCAACGCCAACACGGCAGGTCCCGAGGACGCAAACTCGTACTCCGTTCTCGAAGAGTGATTATGTAAGCCAAAAGGCCCTGCGTGTGACCACATCTTATTTTCGTACAGTCGTGTTGGGCTGAGAGCATATATGAACAACGAGGAAAATCTCGGGAGGCTATTCACGTGTCGTAGTCGTACATGGCCCCGATTTGGACGCTCATCCAATGGTGGTGCCGTCCTTGGTGGCCTGGTCGACCAACCGGACCTCCTCTTCCCAGCTCTCGACCGTGGTCTCGGGCATGAAGCCAAAGATGCGCCACTCGGACGTTTCCCACGTCTTGGGGTCGAGCGCGGCGACGAGCACAATGTTCTCCACCACGTCCTTCTCGGTGACCGTCGGCGGCGCGGCTGCGGCCGCGGCACGGCCGGCACGCTCGTCGGTCGTCCACGTGAACCGCTGGCGGCTGCGGATGGCGACAACAATCTGCCGGACGTAGGTGGTGGCGGGGCCGGGGATCATGACGACCTTGCTGTCGACCAGGCGCGGCCGGCCGGCGTAGTTGAGCAGCTCCCAGCGGCAGTGGCGGTTGCGCGGCCGACGGGCCACCAGACCGGCCACCTCGTCCATGTGGCTGTGCGTCAGCAGACGGCCGAGCGTGCCGAGATCGCCGGCCGCCGTGGCCTCGAGCATCTGCGCGTGCATGGCCTGCGCTATCGGCGCGAGCGCCTTCTTGTTCGGCCGGAAGCGCGCACCCTTGAAAAAGCCGGGCTTGCTCTGCAGCCGCACCGACAGCTCCGACAGCCGGTCCGTGAGCCGGCTCTTGAGACGGTACCACTGCATTTTCACCAGCGTCTTGGGGGAGCCGAGGTATTTGGTCATGGGCGGCGGCACAAACGCGTCTGGACAGTCAGCGGGTGGAGCACAGACAGGACGGCCACAGGCGGGGGGCACCCACGTGGAATGCGAAACGGAATCATGGCCGCAGATCGAGATCCCATCATCTGGCTCATGCCGAGCGACGGAGACATCTCGGCGCGCCGTCGTGGTGCCGCCCCGCGGTGGCGGGAGGCGGCCCGCTGCTGCTGCTGCTGCTGTGGTACCAGCCAGGCGTTCGCGGACAGGCCGATGTGGTGTGTTGGGCGTGCCAATGGACGGCCCAGCGCCGTCACGGCGGGCGCCCAGAGCGGCCGTGGCGGACAGACTCGGGCCATGCTTTCAGGCGAAAAGAGCTCGCCGCTCGGGGAGATCGGACGGACTCGGCGAGGTCAGGCGGTCGACAGTCGGAGCGGACGAAACCGGCGGTGGCGGCTCTGCTCTGGTGAGCGAATTTCTGGCGTGCGGGTGGGCAGGGCTGGTGCGCGTCGTCCAAACGGTTCGCAGCCGACGTTAATGGATTTGCATTTTTTGCGTCGATAATTTTTTGGAGCCAATCGTGAAACTCCCTGATTCGGACTAGCCAGTGGGCTGGCTGCCCAATCCAGGCCCTGTGGATGGCCTGTTCGTCCCAGAGCACAGGAGCGGGGGAGCAGCGCTTGCTGCCGCGTTGCCTGCCCTCTTCCAGCGCGGCGGTGTATTAGCAGCCACGCAGCGGCAGCAGTTGCACACAGCGCCTCCCACCGCAGCGAGCCAAACAGCGTGACCTCGTGCTCCTTTTTTCCTTCCTTTTTTGGGGCCGCATCCATCGCCTGTCGTCCTGTCAGCATGCCCGTGGTCTGGTCCGATTTCGTCTTGATTTCCTCGCCAGAGCCAATGCCCCGGCCCGCCAAGGCTAGGCCCATTTCTTTAGAGCGTCATTTTCGTCGTCCTCCTCCGCCGCTCTCTCTCCCTTGCCAACGCCGCAACGACGAGAGCGACGACACCGGTGACCGCCGACCAGCCCTGCAGAACACAACGCGACCCGTGCTACCCACTCCCATCGGCAGCCAGGCATACCGATCGCGAGGGGGGAGAGAGACAGGCTCAGAGGACGGCGCCCCGTCCCCTCTGGCGGAGTCTTCTCACCCTTGCCCGGCTGCATCGCGCGTGCCGATCGCCCTCGCTCGACATGCCCCCCTCTGCGCCAGCCGTGGCAGTCCTCCCCAGCTCGTCATGTGCCGTTCCCCCACGCCCGTCCTTCATGGCCACCGCCTCGCCGGTCGCGACACCCACCCCCCGCAAGACGGTCCGCTTCCAGTCCGATGAATTCGTGCGCCGCACGAGCGCGTCGGGCACATCATGCGGCGAAAGCCTTCTCTCCGTGGCCGGCGCCGGTGCCACCGCAACCCCCCTTGACAGCTCGGGCAAACGCGGCGGCAACACCGTCGTCCGACCGACGCTGCTGCAGCCGCGCGTCGCCGTCGTGCTCGGCGTGCCTGGCCGCTGGCATCTGCCGCTCTTTATCGCCCGTCTGCTCTCGGTCGTCCCGGCCATCTGGTGGAGCCTCGGCATCCTCATCCGCCTCCTCATCCAGCTGCACGCTCTCGTGCTCGCCAGCGGCAACCGCACTGCCGAGGGTCTCTCGCTCGAGAGCCGTCTCAAGTTGACCGAGACCGCGTTGGCCATGATCTGGGTGAGAGCGCGAGAGGGCGCGGCCGTGTCCCCTGTCCGCCTTACCAACTGCTGACACTGCCAGTGCGCCGCCGCTGCCTATCTCTCCTTCTTCTTCACCGACTGTCTCATGTCGCGATGGTACGCTCTCTCTCTCCCCTGCCCTTCCTCCTTTCGCCCCTCCCCTCCTGACCATTAGGCTCCTGAACTACACCCCCCAGGCCACCATCGTCCGCCTGCTCGCCATCAACGCCCTCCATGGCTACCTCACCTCCTGGGTCATCTACTTGGCCGGCAGCGGCAGCGACTCCCGCCTCTTACTCCCCGCCTGGGTCTTTAATGCCGCCACCCTCACTGCCCTCTACCACGTCACCCAGCGCAAGATCAACATACGCAAGGAGACCTCCATCTCCATCAGCGTCTTCTCGTTTGCCAGCTTCATCAGCATGCTTTCCTTGCTCGCTCAGCTGTACTGGGACCGCCCCGAGTACGCCGTAGTTCCGATTGTTTCGCTCACTCGCCGCGTCTGCACCGAGACGGCCCGCATAGCCGCCAACCTCTTTGACATTGGCAACATGACCATGGATCTTTAGTTTCCATCTTTGTGGGTATCTGGAATAGTTTGGCTCGTTCCACTTTCTGGACGGTTGCGCTGGTTTCCTGCAATCTCTTTACTGTTTCTGCTCTGCTGTTTGCGAAGCTCCATTCGGCGTTTGTTCTTTTCAGCCATTCATGTTCTGTCCAAATCTGTCACATCTCAGCGATTTCGTTCTCTGGCATCACACATAGGTTATGCGCAATTTATAGTATTGTTTTGCGGCAATGGATCTTGGCTGCTGCCGAAATTGCTATCAATCCGTGACTTGTACTTTGTGGGGAAAGGAGAACAGCTCCAAGGACACGCAGCCCTTTTTAAAAGTTGCTGGCGAAACCCTTGCGCTGGACTGCGTTCTCCTCATCATTGTGAGACTCGGGCTCGTGGGCATCCGTGGCCAGAACCGGCTCCTCCACAATGCTTGTGCCGGCTGCCTGCTTTGCCTTGCCCACTGGCTCAAACGGATTTCCGGTCGCGCGGGCCCAGACGTACAAGACCGCCATGCGTGCGAGGAACGATGCCAGGCCAAAGAGCAGGCCGCCCACGGGAGCCGCCACAAACGCGCCAAAAGCTCCCCAGTCGCCCTCGTAAAGACCCTGCTCCAGCAGTAGCATCTGAGCACCAGCGTACGCATCGTCGTAGTAGATGGCGCCAAACGCAAACACGCTCAGCAGACCGCCCAGGCCGCCCACGATGACGTCCGTACCATTCCAGGCGGCACAGCCGTCGTAGAGGCCGATAATGAGCACGGGGATGATGGCTGCCGAGATCAGATCAGAAATCAAATAGATCTGCAGAACACTGGGAGTGCGCAGGGCCAGGACAATGGTCGGGATGATGACAATCGCGACGCCAATCCGGATGTAGATGGAGCTCAGTCGGTTGCGGAAAATGTCGTTGGACGCCGACGAGACCATGGCGCTCTGCAGCGAGTCGAACGCAGCCGTCGACAGGCTAACGGACATGACCAACACGAAGCCAACCACCCACGCCGGCAACAGCTCCAGGAGGTTGAAAAAGGCGGCGCTGCTATCAGCGTCGGAGGCGTCCTGGCCATCGCCTGGCCAGGCACCCGACCACACAGCCACGAGGCCAGAGCAACCGACAACCGTAGCAATGACCAGGATGGTGGCCGACGCGATGGAGATGCCAATCCAGAGATCCCGGTCGGTGCGTGACGCAAACGTCCGCAGCCAAAAGTTGGACAGGAAGAAATCGTTGGTCAAAATGGCCACCGGCAGGATGTAGAGCAGCTGCCAGCCGAGCAGGTTGGCCTTGAGCAGGCCTGAATCGGCAATGGTCTGGCGGTCAATATGCGTCTCGGCGCCGATGGCAATGGTTGCGATCAAAACGAGGCCGATCACCATGGCGCCCTGGATGTTGTCGGTCACAAACGAGATGTGAAAGCCGCCGACAGCTGTATGTCAAGTCAGCGCTTGAATGATCTCGAGTCGATCCAGTGGGCTTACCCGTGTATATCGTAGTGACAACACTCTCGACAATGACGGCCGGCATGCCATCCAGGCCGGTCAGAGCCGTGATCACTTGGCCGATGGCGGACAGCTCCGACACCATGTAAAGGAAGAGCGTGGCGAGCGTGACGAAACCAAGGAAGATGGTGGCCGGGATGCCGTAGCGCTGGCGACACCATTCCGTCAGAACGAAACCGTCGGGGCACTTGCGGCGGATGATGGGGCCCAGCGCCGCGAAGATAAACAGCGGCAGCGCCGAGGCCAAGGCATAAACGAGGACACCCTGAACACCGGCGATGACGCCCAACTGCGGGTACGAGAACAGAATGCCGGAACCGAGTCCTACCTAGTCAGTGATCCGAAGGGGGGAAAGGGCTGGAAGTAGGTTGTGACTGGAGGGGGGGAGACGTGAAGAGATGAGAGAGAGGGGGGGGGTTTGGAAGAGCGGCAGCACTTTCCCACGCAAGCATTAACTTGATCGAGTAATTACGGTACAATCTCAGCTTCGTCACGGCAGAGAAAGAGGCGATCCTCTTCCCCTACCGGACTCGGCGCCCGTAGTGAGCCGCAGTCCCTCTCCGGCCGCCGCGCCGGCGACGACGCAGCAGGGAGAGAGGGACATGGAGACAATGTAAGCGCAACACGGGACGAACCTGGTGTGGCAGCACCCTCGGTGGGTGGCTGTGCACTGCTCGGAGCCTTTCAAGCACAGCCATCGTAGCCTGGCCGTGGGATCCCGTTTCCGGAGATCGATCTGCTTCTGCTTCCGCCTCTGCTTCTGCCTCTGCCTCTGCCTCTGCTGCTTCTTCCTCTGCTTTGTTCTTGCTTGTACTCTTTCTTCTCTGCCGCTCTCCACGGAGGCCGTGCTTTGTGTGTTCCTCTCACTCACCAGCCGCGATGAAGTTCAACGCAAGCGGCAGTGCTAATCCAGTCCCGTCCAGCGGCTCTAGTCAGCCCCAACACTCAAAAGAAAAACGCAGACCAAAGTCACGCAAAGTGCGCTAAAGCACGCAGAGCATCACGCGAGGAAATAATACCCGACTGCGTTCGATTGCAGGCCAGCATCTCGCCCTTGCTCTGATTGCGCAGTCGCCAAGCAATGGCGGTGCCGACGACTCTGCGCGTGTCAGCCTCACCGGTCTCGGCTCCCCGTCTCCGTCCTCCCGTGTCAGCTTACAGAAAAGCCGCATAGGTCATGTATATAATGGCATTTGATGCCTGGGACGATGGGTAGCCCATAATGGCGATTTTCGATGAAAGACGTTCTGCGGTTCAAGCTGTGTAAACTGTGTAGAGTGTACAGTGACAGTAATGGAAACCGCGCAAAAGGGGAAAGAAAGCGTGCTACGAGTGCGTGCAATATTCATGATCAGATTTTTTTTCCAGCGCGTTCCCTAGGGTCCCGTCCGGGGTCAGTTAATGCCCCTCATGCCACGGCGTGAGTTCACGCCGTGTGGGGGCAACTAGCAACGCTCGTGCTTACCCTAATCAGCAAGCGGCCTCCTCGTGGCTGCCTTACTGACTATATTGAATGGCGCGAGGGGGGACCAAAGAGGCGCTTGCTTCGCCTTTTGATGACCGCTTCCTTTGGCTCGTTTGGGCGTCGCTCTTTCCCCGTTACATTGTCCGGTCGGTCGCTATCTGTCCACCACGTCGGTGTGTCATGGGCTCCGCGGAGTGATGCTCCGCCGGATGCAAGGCCGAATGCTCACTGTATCCTCCTGCGGTCTCGCGTTTCTCGGGCATTTCCAGCCGCAAACCAATACGCTTGCTTACCGTACACGAGGACGGCCGCCGCATGTGGCCTACCATCCTCAGCCCCATGTCTAGGCCCCATCGGCAGGACATGCTTCCTCGGTAGTCGATGAAAACAAGCTTAATTCTGCGTCAGCCATGAGCGGACTGGCTGTGCCAATCGCCTTTCTTCCTCGGTCGTCCCAAACTGGGAATACGACGAATACGACCCTCTCCGACACTAGCCCTAACTACTAATCGTACCATTGGACACCACCGGGCGGCCAAGTGGGTGTCGTTCACCCGGGCCCGACATAGCTGAGGGCACATGAGGCTCGGTGGCGTCTGTCACTATCTGCCTGTTTTGTTTCTTTTTCGTACCGACTGGGCTCTTCCGGAAAGAGAGGTGTGAGAGTGTTTCTAAATTAATCGAGGCAAACCAGCCAGAAGCCATGGTCTTTTCCGGGAACAGCCTCGCATGAAACGCTGCGGCCTCTCGTCTAGCCCAGTAATCACAACGAGCTGCGTCCTCTTCGTCATCTGGAAACCTTCTTAAAGCTGCCCTTCCCAGCATATTCATCATGGCTCGCCGCTTGTCATCACCGTCTTCCCCTGGACCTCCCGCTTCTCCTGGACCCTATCCCCCCAACTCGCCCAATAACGTCATCATGAGCCAACTGGACAACGAGACCGGCACTAAACTCGCCCAGGAGCTGGCCTCTCTACCCCAGTCGGCCACGGCTGTCAACCTGGCCGCTTCCGGATCAAGAACGCCTTCAGCCTCTCCGGCTGGCACTGTCCTGGCGGACTTTAACAAACCCCCATCCACCAGGTGAGCCCCTTCTCCTGGAGTGAAGCGTTGCTCCTCGTTGTTGACCATCTTTCCTATGCAAGTAGTGCTGCGAGCCCAGGCTCGACGGCCAATCCTGTGTTCTTGACCCGGGTTATCACAGGTGCTATGGGCGAAGTGCTATCGGCCACACCTTCTTCTTCATCGTCATGACCATAAGGATGATCTGCTCCATGGTTGTCAGGGTTGGGCTATGTTAGTATTTCACCTCATTTTCTGGTTTCTTCGTGGGGTCCCTTAAGAGGTCCCTTTGAGGTCCCTTGGCCTTTCGAATGCGGAGGACAGACACGCATTTTCAACGGTTTTTTTCTTCATTATCTTGACTACACAGGTCGGCAGGGATATGTGTGTGCACCACCAGATAGCCAAATATCACTAGCCGGCAGTCTATCCGCAAATGTCCCCAGGTGAGGACGTATGAAGCGAGATTGATGTGAAATTTTTTGGTTTTTTTTGGTGTGGTCGGGACACGCAACCCTGGAAAAAGAGTCATAAAATGTGTACCCTTCTTTATATGCGCCATCACCTATCCTCGGTTCCTTTTGCACCATGCACATCGCTTATCCCTCGCCCGCCCCAAATCATTTAAGCACTGTGCGTGCTGGCCGGGGCGCCAGTCCGGAAGCCGTTCTTGAACCGCCGGGCAACACCGCTGAGAGTCCGCATGCGGCCGGTACCGGTGGTCTTTCTCCGCTTCGCCTTCTCGCTCCAGTTGTCTGCCACGTATTAGCAATGTGTCTAGGGGGTGGGAGCCGACTGGAGTGACATACACTTCCGGATCTTGGCCGAGGGGAAACCGCAGCTGGAGCACTCGTGCTTCTGGACGTGCATGGACCGGCGACCTGTGGAGACCGTATCAGCAAACCAAGTTCATCCTGGGGTCTGGCCTTTGAGGCGCCGCTTTCGAGGCGCATCGAGGACCCGCGTTGGCGGAGGACATACCGCAACGACGGCACAGAGTGTGCGTCTTGTTGTGGCGCTTGCCGAAGCTCGAAGTACCCTTGGCTGTGGAGGAAGGCGTCAGTCATTCGTGTCTTGTCTCTATCGCATTATGGCTCTTGTTGGCGTCTCCATCTCGTCCTCCCGATCGCTCGCTCGTCACATTTCAAGCCAATCGCACGGCCTTGTCGTCGGTGGTCGAGCTGCGGATCGGTTGTCGTCGTTCGCTGGGCGTGGGAGGAGAGGTGGGAGCCAAAAGAGCATCTGGATCATGACATACTCATTTTTTCTGACTGTCTGCTCAAAGTCAGTTCTGTTGAACAATACAAAGTCTGGTTCAAGGGGCCAGCTAGGACGGATAGGAAGTCTCACCTTTAGGACAAGAACGGAGGGTGGTCGTGGTGGTGCTGTTGTTTTGGGAGGGGAGAATCAGGAAGACGATTCTTTTTTTTAGACCAGGTTTTCGGCGCGCACGACCAATGCGTCAGTAATCCCAAAACCCGCGTCGAAAAACTCTGTGGGAGTAGGGCAAAGGTCCGGAAAATTAAAGGGCCGTGCGTTATCACGTGAGTCTTTTCGGTTTATCGGGTCCTGGAATGTCGGGCATCAATCAGCGAGATCCAGTCTTATCCATTCGATTTCCAGTCATGATTGATTCGGACACTGTCTCGTTCGCACTGTTCATGCGGAGATGACACCTCCAAGCTTACGGAGTACTCCGTATGCGTCTGAGCTACGGAGACAGGTAAAGCGCCGGCTCCATCCCCGCTAATAATACTGATCCACTGTTTTGGGTCTGGGACTGGTATGCTACAGCGACCACTCAGGTCGACCGGAAGTGACCCGACACAGCAGGAACAGGGGTCCTCGCCGAGACAAAAAGTAGATCAAAAGGGACACGCTCGGTCTGACGTGAAGTAATACGATAGAATCAAGGTGGCTCGATTTTGAAGGCTGCCAGCTACTTCAACAGGTGGCCTGATTTGAAAATTCTAGAGTACGTACGCGCGCCCAAGCGAGATTCGTTCCAAAGCACGACCAGCCGACAGGGAAACAAGGAAATCATCCATAGCTCCTTTAACGCCACCTCCCTTCCGCCTCGTAATTTTAGTTCCGTACGCCATGCCAAAGTGGCTGCAGTGCCTAAGCCGGGGCGTTCTTTTTAGACGGCGGAGCCGTCGATTGTGACTGAGCGACCGTCGGCCTTGATTTGGTAGCCAAAGGTCTCTTCCGTGCCGCGCACGTCGAGGCCCGGGGCGTCAAAGTTGCGAGCGTAGACGATGCGGACGGTGCCGTCGGTCTTTGAGTTTTGGGTCTGATAGTGGCGCAAGACCACGGACATGTCGGCCTTGTGGCCGAGGTCCTTGACGCCTGCGATGCGGGCCATGGTCTGGACGAACTCGTCACGGCTGCGGCCGAGGCGGGGCGAGTCGAGAGCCATGGCGACAATGGCATGGTGGAATTGCTGTTTGTGTCAGAATGAAAAGAAAGGGCCCAGGGGCAAGGCAGAGCGTACAAGTGCAACGCCCTGAAACAGAGCCAGCCACTCGGCCCCCGAATCGTGGGGGCAGTCGGAGGCGAGCGTCATGGCCAGCTCGGGCGAGTCGAGGAGGAGGACGGTGCGGGCATGAGACTGCTTCAGCCGGTCGGCCTCATCGCTCAGCAGGTCAACAGCGGCGTCGAGGGTCAGGGACGGGGCCTCGCCCAGCAGCTTTTCGAACATGCCGCCGATAAAAACGAAATGTCCGGCTGCCTCATGGCGACGGAGGTCGATGCCCTGGAAAGAGGTCAGCCATAGAACCTGATAGGGGGGGGGCGGGGGGGGACGCACAAACTGGGCCAGGCCGGAGGCGTAGAAATCAAAGTCACGATATAGAGAGAAGACGACGATGGCAACATCAGAGGGGGCGTCGGTGCAGAGACGCAGCCAGTCGCCAAGCAGACGAACGAGCAGCCAGCCGGCACCGGCGTCGTCGACGTTGGTGATCGTCTGCAGGCGGGAAGACTTGGCGGCGCGGAAGTGGGCGGCCAGCTTGGGGGGCACGAGGGCGTCGAGAACGGGCGGCATGATTGGCATGCAGGAGGCAGGCGGG